>WFMF01000939.1:0-24091 GCA_011033025.1 Beroe forskalii | reverse complement strand
ATTACACAGCACAATGTGTCTTACCTTACAATCCATTTCACTGGCTGTTCTAAACGGAGTGCCCTGCATACTCAATAGCTTCCAGCCTTGCTGGTTACTATATTTTCGAATAGAAACAGCTTGTAATAACCACACCAAGCTCCTGGATGTTGCTCAGGTAGCTCACAACTCCATACTTTCCATAACCTGTTTGATCCTTGATCTCAAGATCCTTTCATGGGTATTTGGAAACCAATGAGGATACTTCCTTTTTGATAGGCACCAGTAATTGGTTAATGATAGGGGTCCACAACCATTGTAGCTCCTTAGCTGCTGCTGAACTTTGATGTAGCTTAGGGATCTTGCCCACGGATAAAGTTGCAATGCTGCTTGAACTACTTTATCATTACTTGAAGTAAGAACTGTCCTTGCATCTCTCATGGTGGCTTGGCTCCAAAGAGAGTCAAAGATTTCAATGTCTTGAGGATTATTCGACATTACATTGGATAACACTACCCAGTGGCACCCATAGATATGTATTATTTGGATGAATGTAGAGTCTCTCCGCTCACAGGGCACCAGTTGTTCGATACTGTGGTCGCGAATCACTTGATAATTTGAGTGGTATAAACTGGATATCAAGGTGGCTACTGTGTCCATTATGTAGTTATCATATTGTTGAGATTCGCTATTCAGTATTCCACGATGCTCATCAAGCATATCTGCATTGGATTTCTTGCATATCCCAACTGATTCATTCTTAGTAAAGGTTTTGGTATTGATCTTAGCCTTCTTTACATTGTGTTCTTGGATGGGATCAAATTCGAATGCCATTAAGTTCCGTTTTGATCCTCTCGTATGATTTGTACCAGTTCCAAGATGGACATCCTTGCTGGTTACCTTAGTATCATTCAGATCACGTTTATTCTTGAGAATAGAACTTGATGGCACACAGCTTCTGTAGATAAGTATCTCAGACTTCTTTAAATTGGATGCAAGCCCAGATTCGGATATTATCTTCAGTTTGTCGTCGATCAGACTAAAGCACCGTCCATTACGCTTCACTGAAGCCTGATGAGATATCCTGCCTGTTACTGATGGAGTAGTATTGCAGCAGGATACTGCCTGGTAATTCATTACATCTTCATTAATCTTGAAACAAATTTTAGGTTCCGCATCTTTTAGTACATTGCCATCAGGGTTGGAAACCACCACTAGTTCAGGTAGCTGCCCCTTTACATTGTACCTTTGTTTAATTCCATGCATGAATTTTGATTTGACACATGTAGATGGAACTCCTCCAAGAGATACATGAAGCACAGTTATGTCTGTTGATTCGGCCATGGCCTCCATAATATCTGATACACCCTGTATGACGAAAGATGCTTTAGAATCTTTTTTAAGCGTGGCTCCAAATTCTCTGGCTACATTTATATGAGCTGTTTCGTTGTAGCCATCCTTGAGAAGATTAACCAAACGAGAGAATGAGGGAGTCAAAATATCACTTACAGCCTGGAGCCTTTCAAAGAAAGGCCCATAAAACATGGTGTAAAAGGCTGCATTAAACCATGAAATATCACTGTCAAGAGCTGTATTTTCAGGATTCTTGAGAATTGCAACTGGGTGATCTGGGTCTATAGACTTCCTTTCTGCATTTGTGCCATGGACATCAGCAGTTGTTGACACACTTTCCTCATAACAAGTAGAAACAGCTACACCCTTACTGTTTGTTTTTATGTTCCTATTCGGATATTTCATCCTTAGTTTCATGATGTATTCGGAATTGATATGTGCATTTTTCTTCATTAGTTTATACCAGAACAACAAAACAAAATTTTCCATAGAAAGCTCATTCATAAACCATCCTTTCTTTTTGATTACGCTATTTGCCTGCTCAGCAACTTGAGTGTTTACCCTACCAGCAAAACCTTGGATGTTCCCTATTCTTCTTAGTGTTATGTTCTTCTGCCCTGTCTCGTGGAACCTATCCAAAACACTCAGCCTTGAAGTATGACCAGTCATCGGATGAGGACTTAAACGTTGATCATGGCCATCTCTATCAAACATACATGCCTGGGGAATAAAATCAAACTGTACCTTAGTCTTGCCACTTTTGATGTCTTGTACCCTCTCCGTATTTTCGGGGTCTGCTATTCTGCCATCCCATGGCCAGAATACATCAGATCCATGATTAAGGTTAGTGTGGCGTGCGAGAATATGAGCGATATCAGAGATGACCATGGTTGGTAAGACATCCATTGACATAATACACTGCGTGTAGTCTGATACCCCTTCTGGCAGCACTAGTATCTTAAATGTGTATGTAAAACCATGTTGACAGTGACCGTGGAGGAGCCCACCTGATTTACCTGTGATGCTGGCAAAATTCTTGCATATTTCTGTGTATACGGATCCTGAAGCTTGAAGCATCGAGTCACGCATCTGCGCCTTTGTCCCAATAGGCAGCCCAGACTTCCTACAGATTTCCTTCATGGCCTCAGTCGATCCCTTCGACTCGTAAAGATCCAGGATCCGCTGAGGGTGGATTGTTTCTTCATCACCCCTTTCTGTAATATCGGTATTATCAACTCCAAATCTGCGGGTGGAAGATGCAGTTTTGTCAGCTTGATTACCCTTATTGATGTAGGGAGGTAATGAGAAGTATCTTTTAATACCGTATTGTTTCAATGCTCCTGCTTTTGTTCTTTTGTCAATGAAACCATTCATCATAGCTTTCGTTGCTGCAGTTCTTTTCATGTCATCAAAATCTTTATATCCTTGGCTGTTATCATACACAATGTCTTTACTATCCAAATCGAAGGCAACTTTGCGGATGGCGTCCATTATGAGTATTGCTGGGAAATGTCCACATCTATAACACGAGGTATATTCGGGATCCTCCTTCATGAATAGATACTGGCTTAATGCTTTTCCTAATAAGTGTTCATCCAATTTGTATCCAGTTTCAGGTGGTATGTTGTCCTGTAAAACCGCCAATTGGCGAGCCAATGGAATTCCCTCTGTCCAACTATTAGCCACCATTTCCATCAGCTTTATACTGAAAAATGAATTGTTATTAAAATTGTGGTACCCTTCAGTTATTGTCTGATACCTATACTCGAATCCACATGATGGGCACATCTTAGTCTCAACCGTTATTCCTGACACTTTTTTCTCCAAACAAAACAATACCCCATTTGTAGTCTTTAGCTTGGATTCCAATTTGGCATGGCACTTGTGGCACTCTGTTTCAGAGGGACTGAATGATTTTTTTATTGGTTCAGTCTTAAACTTATGAGGCACTTCAAATGGGATTCTTTTATTTTCATATATATACTCCATTTGTTCAAGAATTGTAGGGTCAATTTCATCTAGATTGGGTGACTGTTTCTGTTGACCATCATTGACTAAAGGTACTCTCTGTTGCCCTGTTGTGAGATCCGTGTTGGTTACAACCAACATTGCCACCAAAGCATGCTTACATCTTCGCTTTTTACATGAACAGCAATCAAATGAGCCATTGGAATAAGAAACTAAGACACGGCCAAAAGAACGGTCATGCCCATCATTTTCTCTTCCTGGCAAAGACTCCCCGTGTAATACACTAAAATACAGGCTATCTAAAGGCACTCTTTCTCCAGCATTTCCTTTTCTGGTAGGTTGGAACATGCTGATAATGGGAGCATTTTGTTTGTTTTTCTCTGTTAGCAATGTCTGAATGTGCTCCTTTTCAATATCAGTTATGTCATTAGTCCCTTGTATCATGCGTGGGTGAAACAAATCACTGTGGTCAGGACTTCTATCATTTTCATTGAAACTGTTAGCTGCCAGTATGTGTTCACACAAGTTAAATGCGTCTCCTGATTGGAGTGCAGTTTCAGATAAATCCTCACACAAGCTGTTTTGGCACTTCATCTCATCCTTTGTAATTTTTACGTGAACTGGTTTCTTAGGACCTTGCAGTGAAGAAGAAACCAGATATATACCATGAGCTCTATCGACTGCTGCACATTCTAGCTGGAGAAATTTCTTGATGTTATCAACATGCTTGCATTTATCATTAACAGCACGTACTGAGTCATTCTCATTGCCTATATCTTTTGCATCTGTGATGCACTTTCTGTAATGTGTAACTATCCTTTCATATTTTAGGCTTATTTTCTCCAAACAATTCTGACAGTGAAAGTGCTTTGGCGTATTCTTCAAATCCTTTCTCTTTACATTTGAACATATGCCATTGCTACTCCAACAAACTTTAGCAATCGATCGATCAATTTGATTTTCACTTGATCCTTTCTCTTTGATTGCTTCCATTCCGTCCAAAACAATTGTAGTTGTGTTCTTGTCCCCAGCAACATCGATGTTCACCGGGCTGATGTTACCAATATCATGTGATGCAATATCCTCTGAGCCTTCAACCCTTACACCATTAGATGTATCCACCCTTGAACCCAATCCATCAGTCATCATTCCGCTTGATACTACTGCTCCATCACCTACGGAGCCATCAGCCATTCTCTGGGTGCAATGTTCGTTAGCTTTCACGCCTTGTGAAACAAACTCTCCTACTTCAACCTTTCCTGCAGTATATGTCCAAATCCACGTTACGTAACGCACACTTTTTACTCAATTTTGAGGATTCAAAGGTCAAGGCAGCCAAATTGAAGTCATCACAGCACTATTCCTTGCTTTAGAGACAAACTTCAAACATTCATTGAGCCTATTTGATGTTTTGAATGAGAATTGGTTGCACAGAAAATTTTACACAAGCCATCAAAAAAATGTTACGTAACGCACAGGACTGGATCAAATAAAATCAATTGACAGAATTTGATCACAAAAGTCAGTTCCATGTGAGCGAATGGGAGTTCACACTAGTTTCTAATGATAGAAGAATATATAAACTTTAAGTTTAACAATGCTTTTATTGGTTGATGCACCCCATTTTCTTTTACCAGGCTCACATAATTTGTTACGTAATGCACAAAATGCCTGTTACGTAATGCACAAATTTTCCTCACTGTGAATAGACCTATTTTATACTGTTCTATTGACATAGTAAGGCCTCAATTAGATGCAGGAGCAATCAAGGTCCTCAATCTAAAAAAATCTTGGTGGTTCTATCAATTTCAGTCCCATATTAGGCCATCAAAAGTGTAGCAAAAAATTGGATCAATTTTCTATGATTTTACTGTCATACTCAGAATATTTCATTTCTGACAGGGTTAAGATCACTCTTGGTATCACCCAGCAACTTTATAAGATGAATAATGGCCGATTCCTATCGTGAGAGGGCCAAATTCAACGATTTTCGAATTTGCTAGTAGAAAAGGCACCCCTCCATGGCCCAACATTGATTGACCTGTTTCACTGTTTCAGCTGACAGTCCAGGTTGAGAAGCACGGTTTTCACGTAAATGATCTGTCACGAGGTTTTGCACGGGTTATGCGCGTGATCAGGCAGTATTTATAAAATATCCCGGTTTTGTTGAGCAGGTTTGTTGGTACTGTTTTCATCGCTTGTGGGGTATCGAATGTCAGTCATGCTCACGTGATATGCATGTGATCATACAGCATATCTGTAAATTCACTGTTTCTCCAGAAAGATTCCCGGTTTTCATTGCACTAGCAGTCAGTTTGCAGTCGCGGTGCTGCATGACATACAACAGCCGACAGCCCATGGGGATATTTTCCGGTTTTCACATCGCTGCTCCCATGTAAATTTGTAATCTAACCAGTAGACAGTTCGTTACACTCTCTTCACTGTTTTCACAGTGTAAGTGAGGAATGTAAAATTAGATTTACGGCTGAGAAATGCGCTTGAGGATTCATGGAGTAGTGCTGAGTGTGTTGTGTGCGATATGGAATAAAATATACACAATATCATGTACAATGTACATGTATGTATGCAAATCGTGGCCTTATGATAACGTCGGCCTTCGGCCTCGGTGGTATTTGCATTCTCTGATCGGTTTTGACACTATTTTACTCATCATCGTTGACACCAGTTAAGTGATCAATCTACGCTAATTTACAGATCAATTAACTTAACTACTTAAGCACTTATACACTGGTTCACTGACTTAATAATCTCACGCTCAATTTCTGACCACGCTAACAGTTTAACACCTTACACTGGATCATTAATAGATCAATGTTAATTTTGACACCAATTAACTGGTAAACCTGACACTGATTCCCTTAGAAAGTTAGAAGCTTAAACGCAGGCACTCTGATCTATTTGATGTTATTTTTACTGATCACTTAGAAGCTTAGACATCAGTTCTCTGATCAATTCTACTGACTCAGGCACCAGGAGAGCAAAGAGCCCGACTTAGAACCTAGACATTTCACATCTGCGGCACTTAATCTCTTACCATAGCCCTTACCTTGCCCCAAAACCCTTGACTCCATGACTTACCCTAACCATAAACCTAACCCCAACCCTAACCGTTGTCTACCTATAGTTGGCCCGTATGCACAAATTAAGGGAATATCATGAAATAGTGTCGTAGGTGAAAAAAATGAGGTGAAATGCCCATTCCTAATTTAATAATTACTCAGACACCAATAACCAGTTCATTGATCAATCCGACACAAAATTACTACTGATCATTCAGAAACAAGTTCTCTTATCGATCAAATGCTAATTTTCTGATCACTCACTCACTCAGACACCAGTGCATTGATCAATCTGACGCCAATTTATTCATACTGATGTGATGTCTGATCAATAAGACAATAGAAACCAGTTCAATGATCGATATGACTCTAAAATTGCGATGGACTGATCGTTTTGCCGCTAATATAATTATGACTCAGGCAACAGTTCAAGCTGATCTATCTGCCGCTTATTTAGTATTTACGGATTATTTTGGCACCGCTTCACTGAATCATCACTGATCAATCTGATGCTAATTTACTGATCACTAGACACCAGTTCTCTGATTAATCTCACGCGAAGCTACTCACTACTGATCACTTAGACACCAGTTCACTGATCAATCTGAAATTTACTGTAACTTTGACTCCAGTTCACTGATCAAGTGACGCTAATCTACTTATCAATGTGAAAACCAGTTCACTGTTTTCTGGCACGAATTTAACGAACACAGAGGCACCAATTAGCCAATTCACTAACCAATCTGATGCTAATTCAGTAATTTACTGATCACTTTGACACCAGTTGACTGATCGATCCACGCTAATTTATAGATCACTGAGACACCAATTCACTAATCAATCTTACTCTGATTTACGATTTTAAGTCATAGACAAGTCTCAGGCATTCGCGCCTATCTTCACAGCGAGATGAAGATGAGGCTGGATCCTCCAGCTATCTTCAGCATTCAGATTCTCTGGACTGACAATGCCGAATGCCTGAGAGACCGGTCACTACACATTTAAACAATTAGATTTAGAGACACCAGTTCTCTGATCAATCTGATGGTAATTTACTGATCACTTCGACAGCCGATAACTGATCAATAGAATGAATAATGTTCTTTATTCTCTTCTTAGCTCAGCGAAAAGTGAAACGATAACTGATCAATCTGACGCTAATTTATGGATAACTAACCAATGTGTGACACCGATTTACTCATCACTAATTTATGGAAACTCAAAGAGATTTCCAGTTTAAACGAAATAAGTCATACGAGAGAATTGTAATCAGAAGCTTTGGAAAATCTTGGTGATTATCTTCGTCAGCTTTGAACATTTAGAATTAGACAATCAGACACCAGTCCTCTGATCAATCTGATGTTAATTTACTGATCACTTTGACACCAATTCACTGATCAATCTGCTAATTCACTCTGACACCAGTTTACTGATCAATCTACGTTCATTTACTCATCACTCTGAAACCAGTTCACTAATCTGCATTAGGGATCCAGAACTCCTATCTAAGGATATACTACTAAAAATCTAAAATGGCAATGAACCTGCAAGAGAAAGTCTCCAGAACGCCCAAAGCCCCAGAGGGAGGCCTCCATGACAACGTGGGGACTAAATAATCAACTAATCAAGTAATTAGTTAAATAAGGACCCTGACGGCGTGCCACCAGGTTTGAACTCTCGACTGTCTGCATGCCGAGACAGCTGTTCTACCTATTGAGCTGTCTCCCTTATCTCTCCCTGAGATAGCTCAGTGGCCGTGGGTGGAGCAGCCGTCTCTGAATGCAGACAGTCGGGAGGTCTAACTCATCCTGCCCCGCTGTGACAGCAGGTAGGGGCAATTACAATAATCACTGTGACACCACGTGATTGAACATTCCGACATGGGACAGTTCAATGATTCTCTGAAAAAAGTTCACTGATCAGTGATAGCTCTGACAAAAGTTCACAGATCACCTGAAACCTCAAACAGGGAGGTCCCGAGCTGGGGTTTCTGTCTGGAAACTCGCCTGTTGATCCGTCCCCCGTTTAGTAGTAGCAGTGGTAGAGTCACTGATCAGTGATCACTAAAGACCCATACCCAATGTAGGTACGTACCTTAGTACCTATTTATTTGGTAACTTACTTTAAAGTATTCAATGTGACTTTTTATCATATCATTTAAGTACACAATTATGAAGCCTGGATATCAAGATATCAGCATCTATCAGTCGACACAGTTACTTTAGTTGACAGTCATTACTCCATCAAATAAGTACTATTATCTTATTTATTATCTTATTTATTTATGAACATGTATATACTTTTGGCTACTTTACAGTGTATATTTATTGATTTCATATCGCACAACACAATCAGCACTACTCCATGAATCCTCAAGCGCATTTATTAGCCGTAAATCTAATTTACACACATTCCTCTACACTAACACTGTGAAAACAGTGAAGAGTGTAACGAACTGTCTACTGATTAGATTACAATTTACATGGGAGCAGCGATGTGAAAACCGGGATAATATCTATGGGCTGTCGGCTCAACAGCATCATTTACAGTTCACATGTATGTCACGTGCAGCACGTGACTGCAACTGATACTGCTAGTGCAATGTGAAACTGGAATCTTCAATGCACTGTCTGGAGAAGCAGTGAATTTACAGATATGCTGTATGATCACATGCATATCACGTGAGGATCATGACTGACATTCGATACCCCACAAGCGATGTGAAAACAGTGCAATTTCAACAAACCTGCTCAACAAAACCGGGGATATTTATAAATACTGCCTGATCACGCACATATCAGGTGACAAACCCCGTGCAAACCTCGTGACAGATCAATTTTCAGAAACCGTGATTCTCAATCGGGACTGCTTGTTGAAACAGTGCAGAAATGTGATTTTTTCTTCAATGTTGGGCCATGGAGGGGTGCCTTAGAAAAAGATGTTTTTTTCATGTGTCACAAAGTGGCAAATTTTTGAGAAAATCACTTTTTGAGGCCATTAAAGCACAATTCCTCAAGGGCATTGATATCTTATACCCCTGAATACATTTTTGATAGCATTTAGGTTCTAGAAAAAAGAAAATTTATCGATTTATGCTTTGATTTTCTAATGTATGTGGGATTGAATGACTAAATACTAAATTTTCTTTGTAATTCTTTTTCTAAGTTGAAATTTACTTTACATTCCTTATCTGTAAGTTATTACAGAATTTTCTGATTAGAAATGGATATTTCTTGCAGTTTCTTTCATTGAAAATTAATTGAAAAGTTTTGTGCATTACGTAACGTTACGTAACGCACAAGGCCATATTGTCTAAATTTGATCAGTCTAAGCTTTCACACATGTGCCATGACGACCAAAAGTATCCAAAACAGCTGAAATGAGTTTTCGGCATAAATGGAAATGAATTAAGGCTTTACAAAACTTTTGCATCATTTTGTTACGTAACGCACACATCAATTGTCCCCAAAGAGTTTGAACGTCACTAAAATAGTTAGAGAAAGGATTATTCATATTAAAATATGAATCAAACTAGATCAAAAGTCCACTATGGAGCAAAAATTATTCCCTTTGATTACAAATATAAGCATTCTTTATGATAATTCAAAAATGCCATTAATTGAGGGCTGAACATTGTCCAAAAAGTAGCCCTACTCAATCGCGCAAATCGTCGAGGTCTTTCAATATTTTTGATGCGGTTTTTGCATCATTTAGAGGAAAGTCTTAGCTTTCATTTGAAGTCAAAGCTTTTTGCTGGACTGATGATTTCAAATTTCAAAATTTTTCCTCGTTTTCGTGGATTTGCCCATATAACTCTACTGTAGGCTTTGCACCATCTGTACCATCAGGCTTTGGACCGTTATTTTCCATGCCACCAATGCTGCCTTTAGTAGCAACATGCCCTGTTTCCTCTGCTCCAACGTGTGATGACTCATTGGCGCTGATTCCTGCTGATCTTGGGCAATTCATGTCGTCTTTACCAGAAGAGTCCTTGGTATTTTTTGTCGTGGTAGCCAGGCCACACATCTTGTCAGTCTTAATGACACCTGATTTTCTAGGTTCTGCACGACTTATTCCATTCGGATCTCCCATACCATGGACTTCATCATCTTCTGGTCCATTAGTTTTTGTCATATCATTTGGATCTAAATCAGCCTGGTTTCTCAGAACTACAGCTGTCTCTCCTCGAGTGCATTTCAATGCATGAGGTATTAACCTTCCAAGGAAATCCTTTGTCTGATAACGGCAACGTCCATTGTTTGGACAATGATAATGCCTGACAGGTATCCCAGACTTTGTCATTCTCAGTCTATTTGCATTTGAACAGTGCGTGAAACATTCCAAGTCCTTTTTATATTTGGATATGAGGTTTCTGTCCTTCGTTTCATGAATTGCAAGAAAATCGCTGTTTGCAGGTATTATGGCTGGGATGTATACTCCATATGTTTCATTACCTCGGATATCAGCACCCCTCGATAGGTCAACCTCTTGTACTTCAGTAGGTTTTGATTGTACTTCAAGACATCCATTGGCCTGATGATCATCCGTACCCCCATTGTCATCCACTGTTGCTGAGTGTTCAACTGTTCTTACCATTCTAGGAACTGGCGATTCAGTTGCTCTGTTACTGCTATCATTGTTTTCAGATATCATGACTGGGATGCGTATTCCATTTCTATCATTACCTCGGATATCAGCACCCCTCGATGGGTCAACCTCTTGTACTTCAGTAGGTTTTGATTGTACTTCAAGACATCCATTGGCCTGATGATCATCCGTACCCCCATTGTCATCCACTGTTGCTGAGTGTTCAACTGTCCTTACCATTCTAGGAACTGGCGATTCAGTTGCTCTGCTACTGTTATCTTCTTGGTTTTGTATCCTGCCGCCAACTACTATACAGACTGGTTTTTCGATTTTCATACCATGTAATGTTGAACCACGTTTATCAATGAAGGTGTTCTGATACTTGTAATTGACTGACCTAATTACAGCGGTTGAATTGTGGTTATCTGAATCATCCACAGAGTCAGTTATATCGAATTCAGGTAAATCATCATCTGAACTCAGCCTACTTGGCTCGACTTCAGCACTCAACTCGAGAAGAATTTCATCTGATTCATCGCTAGTAGCTTCTTCAGCTTCTTCTAACCTTGCCCGTTTCTCTTCTTCCAGTCTTTCAAGTCTCCGCTGTCTAGCAATTCCTGCTTGTATTTTTTCTCTGGAGCTTTTGAGTATATCCCCAGATTTATGATCTTCACCTTCAGAGTCATCCCTTGTCACAAGCAGTGTGGCATCATAGCAATCATGGAATGAATCACCCACAAAAACACCACCTTTGATGTTTGCTGGATCAGCAATAGCAGCCAATTGTTGGTTTTTGACACCCTGTTGAGGCAGCTGTGACGATTCGATGAATTCTATGTCTCTTAAAGGTATTTCTGTTTCCATTTGAGAGTCGTCATCGATGCCCAAGAGCGAGGGATAGAAGGATGGTGGTAAGTTATAAAGCACTCCATCAGTAAGCATTTTACTAAAATGACTGCAGATGAAAGTGGTCAATCCTGCAGACTGTAGGACACTCCTAACTGTCATACGACCATTCTTCAAGACTGAAAAAACTGACAATGCAGCAGCCAAAATGCCATCTGAATCATGAGGGGATTTATCATATATACCATAGTAGCGTACATTCGTCATACCAGGAAAGTAATGCCTCAGGAGTTCTATGTATCTTCTAGAAGCAACTGGAAGATTCTTCTCCCTCAGGGAGTATGCTGATACTGCAGAGGCATTGCCAGCTTTGTTGAGGTTAGTGTAAACTACCCACCCTGATCCAGATGACCTGAGGAGAAGAATGTTGGAGTACCTATTCTCCACTCTGATAGCATCAACCACCGAAGCTTTGAAATAGTTTACTAACCCATCGTCACCATCGTCCAAATCGTGGATGAACACATTTGCTCTTATCACTGACAACTTTTGAACCAGTGAAATTATTTGGAACAGAACTTGCAGTTCCATGAGATTGCTTTACCGCTTTGTCTTTCAACTTGTTACATCAAGCTAACTGGAGAAGAGATGAATATTGGATAGATTGTGTGGAATCTTGTTTATAATAAGCGGTTACATGTCGAAGTGGTGACCGTATACCGCAATTTACAAGGTCGAATCGACAGCCGAGACTGTGTAAGTTGGATAATGGACGAGGCGTGCCGAGTTCATTATTAAAGGTATACTGTCACAGCTGAGATCATGGAACCGGATTAGGTATACCCGACCGGAAATAGCTGGAACCGACTATTCTCCGACCAAACAACAGTATTTCTTTAGTAGATTTTTGAGTGCTCCTTTATAAAATCAAATTTAATTTTAAGATTTTTTCACTGTTATTCAGTGAAGACCGTATAACCAAACTTACACAGTCGCTAAAATAAGCTTGGGAGGGGTATAATAAGCCATACGGGTATATGCCCCACAAAATAACACGCCCCACAAAACATATAATTTTGTTTTTCATCATATAAGTAAATAAATATGATTTTTCATACTTTTGAAGTTAATTACACATAAAACTAGTGTCTTGTGAAGATTTCCGATCAATATGACGGCTTTAGATGGATTTTTTTCATTCCAATTTTCCCTTGAAAGTGAAAATGTTGATTATTAGGAAAATTGATTTGCATATTTCCTCGATATTTTTGAGAAATCTGTTATAAATCGAGTAGTTGAATACATCTCCATTAATTTCAAATTGATATAAGCGATTCCATGATCAAATTTCGAAAAATAGAGGAATTATTCAAAAAAATTGACTCAGACCCACAAAATAACATGGAATGCCCCACAAAATAACATAGCTAAATTCAAGGTTTTTATGAACCTAAATAAGTCTATGATGCTTATTTGACGTCATTGAATGATGAATATTATTCAAGAAGCATGTAATTCACAATGAGGCATAAAGTTAATGAATAGAGTGTAAAAAGCCGATATTTACCATGCCCCACAAAATAACACTATATTCCAAATATGCCCCACAAAATATATCTAATTTCCATACAAAGTTGTGGTGAAAGCAAATACAATGAAATAAAGATGGATCATGTAAGGACCACTAATTGAAGGTAGTTTACATATGAAAAGGTAGAAATTTGTTTACTATGAACAACAATATTCTTGAATTCTTGCAGATTTATCTGCACGTGACTGATAAATTTCATCAAAATCAGTGTTAAAGTTTGAATTTGAACCTTTAATAAGGTCAAATCAATGTGATTGAATGTGACTCTTTCTCTATTACTAATGAACTTAACAATTATTTGATTCTCAAGATCATCTGGTTTCATGACCTACTGTACTGTTTTCACCTGTAGTGATTGCAAATTATGATAGAGGTTCCTGGCCAAAAATACCACAAAATGGCATAAGCAATAGCAGAATAACCATCCCAACTGGTTTAAAATGTGTATTCAAATAAAACGTCTAATTCGTGTCTATTTATTGACTGGACACAATAGCCTGATCTTTACTCAAACTTTCAAAGGCCAAAAATGCATTGGAGCAATATCCAATAAGCCCAATATACATAGATGCCCAAAACATCATAATTTTTCACTATAAAACCCTCAAACAATGATTTTCTATCTTCATAAAATTTCAGACCAACATCTAAAGTAGTTTTGGGGTTCAACTATATAAAATTTGAAGCTTCTCACCTATTGCCCCACAAAAAAATATATAATCCAAAAAATTAATTTCAGGAAAACTCTGAGTTGGCATAGTGCATATGGATTGCAGTTTACGTTTATTGAGCTAATTATGGACAAATTTATAAGAGAGAAACATCATCTTTATCGTAACTTCAAAAAAATATAACGGTTTTCCTTGATTCGAGTGTTATTTTGTGGGGCTCTTACACCTTTCATGGATCATAAACCAACAATAAAAAATGATGGAATCCCAAATTGTTTAGTTTGAAGATTTGTTAAGTTTCAAAACAGTATAATCGAACAAAACTTTTGTTAAGGTTAATGTTTGTTAAACAATTTCATATTTTTTCATGTTGTATATTTTGTGGGTCATGGCAAAAATGAAGGGCGTTTTCACAGAAAATTTTCGACCACTAAAGGGCTAAATTTTTGTTAAAAATCGGTGGAAAACTTTTTTAAGCCTTTTGCTACTATAAGGAATCCTTATTAGTCACATCATGCTCAATATCTCTGGACGAGAGGTATTTGAAAAATCGTATATATTTTGTGGGTCAAATACCCGTAAATTAGGAGTTTGACTATGCAATCTGCAGGCCTATATATCGGCTGTATTATATCTCAACCACTTCAAATGATATGAACCTGACTTTCTGTAAGTAGGCCAATGAGAAGTGCTCATTGAGAATAGAAAATCTCATTGAGAATATGCTGCTCCAATTGTATAAGCCAAAGTTCTCGTCCAAGGTTAATGAGACTTCACGTGACGATGAATGCCTCTACTTTTGATGCCAAGTCTCAAAAGCATCCATCATTGTTTCATTTCTTCTTGAAGCATCTGTGCAAGTGTACAATATCTCCTATTAAAATGATATTCACCCTGTGAATATTTTCATGCAAGCAACCTTGAAGGTTTGAAACTGCAAAAACAGGAATTTTCACCTCATTAGGATTTTAACTTTATAACCCTTAATTTAGTCTTATTTCAAACTTTCGAAGTATTTGACTATTTCTGAATGTCTACAGAGATGAGAATGAAATCCAGTTGTCGGAGGTCTGGGGGCAGCAGCCCCCAAAAAATGGACGTTTTCAATCAATAGAATCGTCTTCTCAATATTATTAAAAGTCTCATTTCAGTCTAATTCCAAAGTAGGTATTTGACCCGTATTTAAAACAAAAAATGACTACAGAGATGAGAATACAATCAAATATAGGCAGGGGTCTGGTACGCCATCCCACGAAAGCCAGACAATTTCAATTAATAGAATTGTCAAATGTGAACTCGATAGGACTTAAACTCTAATTTAAAATACGTAAAGTAGTATTTGGCTCGTGTTTATGATGAAAAATGTCTACTGCCTGAAGCTGGACGTTTTCAATAAACAGATTTGTCATCTCTAATCTTATATGCATCCAGCAGGCCCGTTTGGTCTGCTAATAAGCAGCTCATTGGGCATTGCTTCGCAAGTTGCGAATCGCAACACCTTGTTCGCTAATTTCAACAATTGCAATTCAAATTTACGAAAACCTTTTACTGCATTGAAAAATTCGAGTCAGAACCGAAGTTACAGGCTCAGGTGAGTAGCGTAACAAAGTGGGGGGGGGGGGGTGAAGCCCAAAAAAACCAAGCCCTACCCTACTTTTCCGATTCTTGAGCTAGGTTTTTTTGTTTGTTTTTTTGGGTTACATTTTAGTAATTTCTAGCACCTTTCCAAACGATTTTTAGGTTAAGGTTAAAATTCGATTGTTTTATGATGTCTACTATATGAATGTAGATCCACGGGAGCTTGGTATGTAGCATAAACGACCTAGAATTGTGTAATTTACTGAATATAATTGAATATTTTCACTCATCAAATCGTTTTGGCATTGGTCCAATTATTCAAAGTTCACATTCATGACTGTTTCATTAATTTGTAAGAAGACATTTGTTTTATTGTTGAGATGTTAATACTGAAATTCCTCTGTTATTAAGACACTTTCAGAGATTTTTATCAAGTATATAAGATGATTTCCAATAGGCACCTATACTTTTTCCTATAGTTTTTCAACTGCATTCTCCCAGGGATCAATTGATCATTCACCAGGCCCTGGGTCAGCCAAGTGTCACAAGAGAGTCAACCGACAACCAGGGGTAGTTTGAGGGGTAAGCTCTTAACAATGGCTTACCCCTTAAATTACCCCTGGTTGTCGGTTGACTCTCTTGTGACACTTGACTGACCCAGGGCCTGGTGAATGATCAATTGATCCCTGGGAGTCAGCAAGGTTCACCAGGGCCAGGAGGTATACGACTACGACATATCAGTGGAATACATATTTTCTTACCTTTCTATACTCCGATTGAATGGCTTCAGACATAGAATGGTAATAGATATTCATAAAACAGTCTGTAATAAACTTAGCTGATTCGGGCACAGCCAATCCACATGTGGCATTTTTGAGCATGTAAACTTAATCTTGTGGTGAAAATTTTACACAGAAGGGCAGCCTATTATTCATATTGATAAATATAATATGATATGATTTGATTGTGAAGTGCCGAAAAAGTTATTAAAAGTTGTTTCTATTATCATAGAAGTTGGATTATTGATCCTAACATTTCATTTGTAACCTATTTGGTCTGGTGAGGGGTGACGCTTAGGCCTTAGCTGAGCTTCTTGTTAATTGTATTTTACGTACTTACTCAGGCTGATCCTCAGCTTTATGGCTCCAATGAGTCCTGGAAGACCTTTATTTGGACCTTACATTCCTCCCTGCTGAACCAAGGCCAATCATTTCCTTACCTTAACCGACTGAGTGACCCTAACCCCTGGGGATACTTTACAGACCCTTACCTGGCCTTAAATTTTGAACATATTACAACTAGAGGCATATACATTATACATCACAACATTATTACCAGAAGGTGTAGAGCTAACCCAGTATGTAGCCCTGTGGTTTCAGTTCTTGTTGAATGAGCCATGCAGCTTGGACATCCACCGCATTGAGCCAGGCAAGACATGTAGGTTCTCTCCACTCCTCCATGGACATAAGTTGCATATATACCACCAGCACACAGGGAATATTTCCTTGTGCTTTGGAAGGTAAGTGAATCAAGGGTGAAACTGCACTTGGTTGACCCCTGTCAAACACTTACCAACCCCAGAGGAAATTTGACTGACCCTTTTTTGATACCTAATTGATATATTACTGACCCCTCTGCAAGAAGTAAAAAAAACTGAGTGACCTTCTCGCCTCTTCTGACTGCAATAGTGGCCTGGTCCCTTTATGACCATTGGCTGACTTCGTGCTGAACCTTGGCTGTTCCTTAATAACAACTGAATGAGTGATTATCTGATGTCTTGATTGCCCTCGCCCGACTTCTTCCCTCACAAGCCTTTTGATACCATGGTAGCATGGCGACCCATAGCTATTAAACCTTGCCTAACTCCTGGCTCCTTCTGACCATTACCTGATATTGGGCAAATGGCAATCATAGGTGACTGAATCCCTGGTGACCCTTGGCTATCCTTTGACATTGTGACTCTTTAGTGCAAAACACCTTGCTAATCTCAGACGACACTAGTCTGAACTTTATCAGCCATGAGCCTGAGAACCCCCTTGGTTCACTAGCACTTGGCAGTTTGCAGGACCCTATGTCCTTATTTCAGCTCTGAGTGGCCTCCTGGCCCCTGATGATTCAAGTCTGACCCCCTTTAACCCCTGCTGATCTAAGCTGGCTGACCCTCGGCAACTCTTGAGCAGTGCTTTGCTGATAGTTCACCAAAACAATGCCTTTGCGTACTGAATATGTCATATAAAACACCATAAATCACCCAAAACATCGATAAAAACTGACGAATATTGTTTGAAACCATAGTGATATCAATAACAACACATTAATTGCATCAGCAATCCATATTTGCTTGAAAAAGTCAAAAATTTTTGGGGAAAAAAATCTAACCCAAAAAAAACAAAAATCCCAAAAAAAACCAAAAAAAACCAAGGCCTACCCTAATTTTCTGATTCTTGGGCTAGGTTTTTTGGGGTTTTTTGGGCTTCATCCCCACAAAGTGAACAATACAAGAAATGAAATTCACACACTTCACATGTTACCATAGTAACAGATCTACATTTCCCAATCTGCACGTGCAATGTCCATTCCGACACGAATCCCATACACACAACGACACAGTGCCCATACGCACGGTTTTCCCATTCTAATCTATGATAACGACACAGAGTCCCATACACACGCCGACACGAATCCCATACACTCAATTTATTTTATATTAGAGACTAGCAGGCCCGTTGGGCCTGCTAATACACAGCTCACTCGGCGCTGCTTCGCAGCACCTCGTTCGCGATTTTCAACCAATGCAGTTCAAATTTCTGAAAATATTTTTACCGCATCGAAAAATTCGAATCTAAACAAAAGTTATGCGCTCCAGAGCATAACAAAACCAACATAGCATGAAATGAAATTAACACACTTCACATGTTACCATATCAACGCAAGCACTTTTCCCTATCTGCACGTGCATGCCGACACAAACCCGTACACACATCGACACAGTGCCCATACACACGGTTTTTCCATTCTAATCTATGATGCCGACACAGAGTCCCACACACACGCCGACACGAATCCCATACACACATCGACACAGTGCCCATAGACACGGTTTTTCCATTCTAATCTATGATGCCGACGCAGAGTCCCACACACACGCCGACACGAATCCCATACACACATCGACACAGTGCCCATACACACGGTTTTTCCATTCTCATCTATGATGCCGACACAGAGTCCCACACACACGCCGACACGAATCCCATACACTCTTACCAAATTATATAATAGACTAGCAGGCCCGTTGGGCCTGCAAATTCACAGCTCACTCGGCGCTGCTACGCAGCACCTCGTTCGCAAATTTTAAACCCCACAATTCAACTTGATTGGTTATTTTTTCAGAAAGCACTTGCATAGAACTGATCATAATCTGCACGTGCAGAATACCTGTATCCATAGCATCGGCGCAATCGATTTCTCGTGTCATTCCATAACCTTACTCGAAGCCTTGACCCTAACCCTTACCTAAGAAGTGGAATACTGAGATAAAGTATTGTGAGATGAATTGTCGTTATACTATAATAAAGCGGTTACATGTCGAAGTGGTGACCGTATACCGCAACTTACATGGTCGAGGCGACAGCCGAGACTGTGTAAGTTGGATAATGGACGAGGCGTGCCGAGTTCATTAGGGTATGGTGGGGTAAAGTGGGCATACTTTTGCAGTAAAACCTATTGCCTATAACCATTTCAAATCAAATCCTTATAAAATTTAGATATTCTTTCCATTCACCCTTTTGGCTATCTATTTGTATATTTTTTGAAGTTTCTAGTGTATATTTTTACCCAGTTATGATCAATTAAGAATCCTAATTGGCTATGCCCACTTTACCCCATGTTAGGGAAAAGTGGGCACCTGGGGTTTGGGAAAAGTGGGCATGCTATTTCTGATATAAATAGGAAGTGAATAATGTACAGATCATTAGTTGGTACCCAATTACTCCATTAGGCCATGAGTTCAGTGAATTTTAACATGCATTCTCTTCATTATCTATCCCTTTATTGAATTTGTTGTTCTCTGTTTAAGGTGCCCACTTTTCCCTCGTGTATAAAATTGGGGATTTTTAGTAGAAACTTAGGGTGCCCACTTTTCCCTATTTCTGCCCACTTTTCCCGACTGCCCATTTTACCCCATCATACCCTATCGAAGGTATACGGTCACAGCTGAGACCATGGAAGCGGATTATACCCCGACCGGAAACAGCTGGTACCGACTATTCTCTGACCAAAGAACAGTATTTCTTCCCACTCGGGTCTGACGACCCTCGTCCGGATTCAACGCTTAAGTAGATTTTTGAGTGCTCCTTTATAAAATCAAATTTCATTTTAAGCTTTTTTGCACTGTAATTCAGTGGAGACCGTATAATAAGCGGTTACATGTCGAAGTGGTGACCGTATACCGCAACTTACATGGTCGAGGCGACAGCCGAGACTGTGTAAGTTGGATAATGGACGAGGCGTGCCGAGTTCATTATCGAAGGTATACGGTCACAGCTGAGATCATGGAACCGGATTATACCCCGACCGGAAACAGCTGGGACCGACTATTCTCTGAACAAACAACAGTATTTCTTCCGACTCGGGTCTGACGACCCTCGTCCGGATTCAATGCTTAAATAGATTTTTGAGTGCTCCTTTATAAAGTCAAATTTCATTTTAAGCTTTCTTGCACGGTAATTCAGTGGAGACCGTATAACCAAACTTACACGGTCGCTAAAACAAGCTTGGGAGGGGTATAACCAAACTTACACGGTCGCTAAAACAAGCTTGGGAGGGGTACAATGTCCGTTCCCCCTGGAAACTTGATCTTTATCTGTTTTTAGTGTCATGCTTTTTATGTTAAATTTATGGCTTTTATCATTTGATCTTTTGACTTGAACCTAATCGAAATCACAAATTGGAAAGTTCCAAACACATGATGAGATGAAACTCACCCCTCCCCTCTTATTTCGAACCCCACCCTTATAAGACATTTTTGAAAACATACTTTGGGAGACAGTAATTAATAATAATACAGCCTACCCGCCATCCAAAAATTACTTTCGCATTCACCCACCCCATTTTCCAACCCCCGCCCCTCGGTTCAGCAGTTCGCATATTATGTGTATAATTGTAATATATTATGTGTATTGTAACATTTTCCCAAAAACCCCTCCCTCCTAGCACATAATATGTTCGTACTAGTTACAAATTTGAAAAAACCCTCCCCTAAATGGCGAACGTAAATTTATGGATGACTGGGCCTTAGGCCTGAAATATGGAGAGTATGTTGTTGGTAGGTATGCACTGCGAACAACGGAGTAGCGAGCAACAGCAAGTCAGAAACTGTGAACTGCAAAACTGTACAGTGTACTTCCTAAATTGACATTAGTCAAATGTCCCCCGTATTGTTTGTTTACCTAGAAAATAATTGCATTTGTAACTTGTAATGTATATGGGGGGGATGTTCAGCAGTAAGTGGCATCACCCTATCTGGTCAAAAACCCCAACCACCCACCCACCCACCAGATAGCGGCATGTCAGTCAGCCACGTAGCCAGAGAGGATGCAGGGGATGCTCTGCATCCCCTTGGAAAGTTGGCTTGCATCCCCTGGGAAACTTGTATCCTCTGTGACTATTTTGTCGAAATGGGTTGCTCAGCATCCCTTACAATTTGGCCTGCATCCCCTGACCGAAAATCCTAGCTACGTGGCTGATGTCAGTAACTGGGCAAGCCAAAATAAATTTAGACCCACCCTTGTTACATGCAAAACACGAAATTTTCAATTCAATTTCATATCCTCCAATTCAGGAATGTACTAGAGGTTCAGATAGACTGAAAATTCTTAAAATTGCTGCACAAAACATCTGATAAAATTCCATAATACGGTTATATTTAAAACTTTCTTTTGATTCCCGCCCTAGCCAGTTACGCTACAGTAACGTAACCGGCCAGGGCTATATATGAGAGAATTCAGTGTCAATAATAATAATAAGATAATTTGTGACACAATTTAAATCGATGAGATCTCAAGTTCTACAAATGGTAGAGACATGATCGAGGTCACGTTTTGTAGATCTAAGATGGGAAATTGCATTAGGCTATAAAATAAGTTCTGGTGACGTCATTATGACGTTATTATGAGGTCATCAACTTAGCGAAATTTTGCTGCTTTTTTAGCGAAAATAGGTCGTTTTCGAGCGCATTTTTCACCAAGAAGGAATGGAGCTGGAGATAGCTCAAAAATTTTGAAAAATCGTTAGTTGGAAATTTAAAGATCTTTCAGAAAATCATACGGATCATTGCGCTATCTCGATTTTTCATCGAAATATACGCAATTTTCTAAGGTGCGGTGAAAAATCGATGTCGAAAATTTAGGACCAAGCTTAAACGAGTGAGATGTCAAGAACTGCGACTTATCTTGAGATGAGATCGGTCAAAGTATGTTGTATGGCGGAATTGTCTTATAGGCTATATGGGAAGTTGGTTTGAGCTTATTTGGGTGCTGTGATGACTTCATCAAAATCGCGTAAAACCACTAAAATAGCGTATTTTGCGATAAAACGCTATTTTGCGCTACTTTGAACATCTCTAACTCAAAGATTTTTCATCGGATTATGCTTTACTTCGATATTTTGCTTTTAGATCTCGAGATTTAGCTATAAAACGAGTTTCACGGCGATCGGTCGAAATATGTCGTCATGTGAAGCCCTTAAATATTGAGCTGCAGAATGGTTGTAATTACGTTCATGACGAAAAATTTTACTGTAGCCCTATTCTGTGATACGATGGTGAACTAATAATGGTTTCTTCATGTCTCGCAGTTACTAAATGTGGGAAAAATACGATGAAATTGTCAATCACGTGAGTTCACGCGGACGTTTTGTAGAAATTAGGGGATTTGAAGAAATTGATATTTACACGGGATTTTCGACTTGATTACGTTGAAATGAGTTTAAATACGACTAATGCACGCGAAATTAGATCTGGGTGCTACATTTCAGCACGTGAGTTCACGTGGACGATTTGTAGAAATTAGGAAATTGGTCAATTCTAGTAATTCCAAGTTAGAATAACATTGTTTCGGAATGCGTGAGGTTTAGTTGGTTCCAACCGAAAGAAATGGACTGACGTCACCAAATCAGCAGGGGGTTACTACGACAACCGTCCCGGTTTTGGAGAGCCTATCATAATAAAAGAAATTAGCAAAAATATGTTTGTCGGTTATCCTAAACTATATAGTACATGATAACTTCATAGTTAATCAATGTTAAGAATAAAAAGTATTGCATATAAAAAGCATTGTACAGTAGTAAGGTAAATACAGTGATTAAGGTACGAAATACTGTGACTATAAAGCGTAGTAAAAATAATCGAATTCTAAAAATAGGTTAGGGTAAAACGGGGTGGAGTGGGACAGGAGGTAAAGATGGACAAATTGGGGTGAAATGGAACACCTGGGGGGAAAGTGGGACACTTAACGAAATTTCAAAAACCTTCACCTTATGCAAAAGCTTATGGTGAAGACTACACTTTGGGTAAAGAGGAACACTGTCAATATGGATGCATACGACCGATGTGGGGTAAAGTGGGACAAATTTTCGAAAATTTTCCAAAGCAACACCCCAACAGTATTTCATGCAATAAAAGCCACTGGGTAAAGTGGGACAGTCATATTTTATATATTTTACCCATTGTGGGGGTAAAGTGGTACAGCAATAACAATTGATTTTTATAATGATCTAGACATTTATTTGTTATAATTTAGATGGAATTCTATTGCCAAACAAGACTTTACAGGTGAGTGGGGAAAGTGGAACAGGAATTTAATCTTTGATTATTGGATTGTGGGGTAATGTGACAATTGATAAAAAAGTATGGAACTAATCGAAAATCGCCCTGTTTTTGTGACTTATGTATGTGAGAATATCAATAATGCCTATTAAACTTTTAATACAGCATCACGAATTAAAATTATAGATTTTCATTGAATTTTTGACAATTTTTGCGCAACTGTCCCACTTTCCCCCCAAAATTATTATACCATATCATTTAGTGCTATTTTCAAGAAAAAATAAAGTATACTACAACCAAAGTGAAAAATCTTGATGAAAACAACCTCCATGGCATAATTGTTTCCTTAGGAATACATGATTTCATTTGATCTGACTTGACTGTCCCACTTTCCCCCATTAACATGATTTTCAATGAAAATAAAATTTCATGCCAGAGAAACTTATAAGGTGATGTTTTAGCAAACAAATTATGAATTGTAAATGCTTTATTGCTTATATTGTGATAATTATCCTTGTTAACTATCAGTGTCCCTCTTTCCCCACAACGCTAATTATAGGTACTTACATTTTCTCATTAAATTTCATTTGGCTTCACTCAGATGACAACTAAA
>WFMF01000938.1:0-24227 GCA_011033025.1 Beroe forskalii | reverse complement strand
GGTTTTTGTTAAATTTTTGCCCCAACCCAAAAGGGGGCGCAAAAATTTTTAAAATGGTTGCGAATTAAAATGGCCCATTTAAAAATTCCCCTCATGTTTTTGGATAAATAATTTCCTTTTTTCAATTTGTCCATTTCCCTCTTTGTTTTCCAATGGTTGGCGCAAATTTTTCCTCTAAAAAAAAAGGGGCAGTTAACGCAAAGATTCCAAGGAAAAATTGGGGCCAAATTTTTCATTTTTAAAATTTAAAAACACGGGAAAAAGTTTTAGGTTTTCCTGGCCCTGGTTTTTTTATTTTTTAAATTCCGGTTAAAAAAACACAAAAAAGGGCTCTTCAAAGTTCCCTGGTTCTCATTGTTTTAAAAATTTGATCAATTTTGTTAATTGTTTTTTAAGAAATTGTTATTTTATTCCCGTTATAAATTATAATAAATATTTCACCCACCCGCCACCCTTCACACTTAATCACTCATATTTAAATACTGCTCCATCCTTCACTCTCAGCTGACGACGATAATCACATGATTTTCGAAAGCTCCTGATAACAATTCTCTTGTATCAGTTATCTCGTTTAAACTTCGATCCCTTGTAGCCTTGTGAGCTTGTGTAAATATTTCAGTTTTGGCGTCTAGATAAGTAGATACATCAACCATGCCTCGCTCCAAGATTGAGGCCTATCTGTTAAAATGACGAGAAAAAGCATTATTTCGGCTCTGGAACGTAAAGACTTAATTTCTAATCTATTATTATAATCGAGAGAGGTAGTTATAAGTAGGAGCCTCCGCTCTCCCAGAAATCTGAGACAACAGGGAGTTGATAAAAACGATTTTGCAGGGTGGTGGAACAAAGGTTTCTTCGTATTGCTACATTCTTCTTTATTGCGTAAAGGCTTAAGATTTTTGTGTTTAACGTTCAAAGTTGGAAAAAGGTCCCGAAAACAAGATCGAGTTTTAGATTTGATTCTGGTTGCGCGCGTTGCTATGGATACATGGGCTAGCGCGCGCAAACTGCAATGCATTTTCACGATGAATCTGCCATTTCGTTGTTGTATAATTTGGAAATGTTTCCACTGTTGAAATTCATAATTTATACGTTCCCAATAGAATTTTCGAGTTCGGTAAAAAGTTTTTGACCGAAGACTAACTCTTATCACCGTCGTAGGAGAAATGGTAAGAGTTGTTCCATTATGAAAATTAGCGGTAATTCTTTCAAGAAAACAATTCGATGGCTTGCTGCGAGAATTCGACGGAATAAGGAATTCAATTATTTACTGAAGCTAGAAGTGGGTTATGAAAAGATAAAAATGCAAACAATTTTGATTTTTAATTCAAATTTGTTGCCCATCTATTCTCCTAATCTGAACTTAAGATTAAAAAACATTATTTTTGAGTTCTTCTTATTTAACAGCTGTTTGTTCGAGGTTAATATGGAATCGTAAAATTTGGTCTATACTTTCATTTATTTTCAAAGCC
Organism: Beroe forskalii; assembly: GCA_011033025.1. Taxonomy (NCBI): domain Eukaryota; kingdom Metazoa; phylum Ctenophora; class Nuda; order Beroida; family Beroidae; genus Beroe; species Beroe forskalii. Next base: position 22,755 of record WFMF01000938.1, on the reverse strand, counting down.
CTTATGTGAATATTTCGTAATTTCGTTACGTTGCACCCCCACCCCCAGTAACAAAAATTGCATCAATGACTAACTTAGTGTAAGATATCACATTTGACACTTCCAAACTTAAAAAAACCGCAATTGTTCATTTTATTCCAATTTCATACGTTTCAATTGTTTTTGTCATTAATTTTCATAATTCAATATTATTATTTATGAAACTTGCGTTGTGGCAGGTGGCTCATGAATTTTGAAAATACTGCGTACTTTAATGTCCATTTTTTCAACTTTTCAAGCCTAAGAAACCAGGGTCCTGACTAGGGCAATTATATGCTGGCATGGTGGTGCCCTGTAGCCAGCATCGAAAGGGTCGGGTGTCCTGTGACCCAGAAGGCCGAACGGGCCTTCTAGTACAATATAATCGTAATGGCCATATTTATTTACAACTTGTTAACAACCATAGACCCTAAAATGCCCCCAGAAAAAGTTTTGGCCTTAAAACTATTTATATATTGCGTCATCATTCTTCAATTCGAAATAATAATGCGACGTCACACTCAATCAGCTGGGGCTTTGGCACCTCCAAAGCTCCAAGTCTGGGTGTCCTACAAAAACTTCCTCCTCTCCCTTTAATTCGGTACTGCAGGCACAAGAAGTAAGAACTGGGGAGTCGCCCCTCTGCTGCGCGCTCATTGGTTCCTGCTGTCACGTGACTTGATTGCTCGGCTCTGATTGGCTGCACGCAGGAGCATCCTCTCCATCCTACTCACAGTTTGAGCACTGGCGCCATCCCCTCTGCACATTCCACACTCTGAACAGTGAACACGGATTTATCAGTTTACACAAGCGTTATCTCTCCCTACTTGAGTACCCCTACGCACACTGTTCCTGTGTGCAGCCAATCAGTGACGCGCATCCCTGTCACGTGACAGAAAGGAACCAATGAGCGCGCAGCAGAGGGACTCCCTCCTCTCTCCTCTCTGTGTCTGGTAGAGAGTAGGAAGTTTGTAAATAAACATCGAATTATCGGGTTATTTTGTTAACTGATAAATCTTTGAAAGATAAACTTATCAAAACAATCAGTCAATCGATCGATCATTCAATCAATCGATCGATTAATCAATCAATCAATCGATGAATCGGTTTTTTAATTGGTCGATCGATCGGTCGATTGATCAATTGTAACAAAAAGGATGTATCCGGGTCTGAACTGGATACATCTTTCGGGCCACACCCTGATCGGCAAGTATTCCAAATAACTATAATAACTATAAGATGGACCTGATTGGTGCGTGTCTGTTTGTCCATGTGTATCTTATTGGCCTTTTTTAACCGGCCCTTAAGGACAAAAATGATTTTGAGATTTTTGTCCAAAGGGCCGGTTAAAAAAAGTCCGATTGAAGTGGGGTCGGTCAAGTTAAAGGCCAGTTAATTAACTAATTTAGGTCAAATGAAACTTTTATGACTTGCCTTATGCAGCGTTAATTTCTTTTGAACGTCATTATATAACACGATAATGACCTAAATCATCATATCAGATCGGGATTTGGGTCTTTTGGTGCAATTTATTTAGTATAAATGGTTTTAAATGGCAATTTTAGAGCTCATAAAATCCTTGATCTGGTGACCACTAGACATTTTTCTTGTCCGGGCCGGCTAAAACCGTTCAAAAATGATTTTGTCTATAGGGACGGTTAAAAAAGGGCAGGTTAAAAAGTTCCGGCTAAATAAAGGCCAATAAGGTATATTCTAACTTTCTTAGATGATAGAGTACGAAAACTAGGCGGTGTGACGTCATCAGTTCATTATTATTTCGTAATTTTAATCAGGTTTAATTATTAATTAATAATTTCTTCCTTTATCACTTCCTTATCTTTTCGATATTAATCCTTTTCCATCAATATCAGACTTATCATCGAAATCCACGCAAATCTGTGCCGCTCAATTCATTGGCAAAATGGTACCACAGGAACACGACAAAAATTAGCCTCCATTAGCCTCCATTAGCCTCCATGGAGGCTGAGTGGAGGCTGAGTGGAGCCTGAGCGGAGGCTAAGTGGAGGCTAATTTCAAAAATTAGCCTCCACAGAGGCTAGTGGAGGCATGAGGCTAATTTTCGAAAAATAGCCTCCACTATGGAGGCTATATTAGCCTCCACTAGCCTCCACTAGGCTCCACTAGCCTCCACTCAGCCTCCACCAGTCTCCACTCAGCCTCCATGGAGGCTAAATTTTTGGTTTAGCCTCCACTAGCCTCCACTAGCCTCCACTCAAGATTTAGCCTCCATTAGCCTCCACGGAAATTTAAAAAGTCATTTTTTGGATTCTATGGAAGCTATTTTGACAGTGCTAGTGGAGGCTATAGCCTCCAAATGGAGGCTAAAATCATGAAAAAACACAGATATATACATATACCCGCAGCCTCTAGGGCTGAATTTCATATCGCACGCGCATCCCTCGAGGGCGCTAGCCCGAGTGGGATATATAACGTATAGCACGCAGGGCTCGAAGAACCCGAGTGCTATACGAAATTCAGCCCATGAGGCGAGGAGTATATGGTATATATCCACTCGCGTGAGCTTTTTGGGAGAATGGCATATCTAAGATGAAAAAAGTTGAATGTTCAAGTAAATCCTCGAAGATTTGAACACACACGAAGGTTTTGCCACAATAATGTTGAGTTTTTCTTGAATTAACAAAAATTTAAGTTTTTTACAAATGCAATACAAACACGATTAACCCATTAGTGCCCAAGGAAAAACTGGCAGAGTATTTTATATAACATGTTTATTTTCCGAACCACACTGGGCCACAATGACTAAGTTTAAAATCCCAATACTGGTACTTCAGTAGTTTTCGAGTTATGAACCTGTTGCTTTCGGGCAACACTGGGCTGTTGCCTTGGGGAAACATTACTTTATCTCTCAATATTTGGTATCTAAAAGTGAATTTATGGTTTATTCTACTGAGCAAGTAGCCACAGATGGAAATGGAAATCATATGCAATACTCACGGGAACCCAAAGCCTCAAAAACGTACTGTTGCTTACAGGCAACACTGGGGAGAATGACATTTAACTATTTATTTCACGTTCTTGGACATTCATATCACGTGTGGACGGAAACAATATGCCTTTAAACATATATAATCATTAAATATGGGATGATTTCCATAAATGCTGTTGCTTTTAGGCAACACTATGCCTGGATTTTACATAGCATCATGCGACAATATTTTTCAACTACCAACTACGAGAATGGTTATTTTCTTGCCTTATTTGGTGTGTTAGATGTCTATACTTCTATAGATGTGAAGTCTGGCATAAAATTTCAAAGATTATTGTTGCTTCTAGGCAACACCAGGATTCAACATGATCAATTTTGCTCCAAAATACATTTCTATAAAACTGCATGTTGGTATTTTATGCATTGGCAGGACCTTCTTTGCACTGACCCCTGGCTGTAGATTGAAAAGACAGATAATCTTCATAGATGAGGCCATTGGGGTCTATTAGAAAACTGGATTGTAATAATTATTATTATTCAAATGGACTTTAGATAACATAGAATTATGTCCCTTACTGCATGAGTTACTGGATACGCCACATTTCTGATTTCTGCCTTGACATGACCGTTACCCCCCATTGAAGCATTGAGGCGCACTCTATTTACATAACTCGAGCTTGCAAAATGGCTCTGACTGACCTTCAGAGTTTACATTTTCCTTAAAAGAATGGTTAGATGATTGTGAAAAGGATCGTGGATTTATAGGCAGCTCAGGTATACTGTATAGCCAATAGTAATTATACACAGGTGAATAATGAATATTCGTTAAGTTTCCGTTTCGGCTTGCTTGGGTTATGGATTGCCCCTTGAAAGTTGCAACTGGATGTTTACAGACACAGATAGGCTCAACCTGGCCACAGTTAGGCATTTTATAAGGAGACTTTCTTCATTTCAGTAATTTGTGATTAGGTATGCAATGTCCCTGAAGTCTGAAAAGTGAAAGCTGAATAGACATAATGTGTAGAAATGAATGAAGGTTGTTTATAGACTCTAACAGGACATGCAAATGCAGGTGGAACCCACTAGATGGTATTTTTGTCAGTTTTCTGCTATTGCTAGATCTCTCACCTGATCCAGTCGAAAAACTCCATACTGTTACTACTCATAATCTGTACGTTCAGGGCTATGAAGAGTATTGTACCATCTATAGGGAGCTTTAATTTTACTTGCCTATTGTGCACAGACCTTTTTTAACACCAATAGCAAATACCATTACAGTACATGCCAATCATAATTATATATTTTTATAATGTTTTTAATTAATGTTGGTTCCGTTGAAAAATTAAGGACTCTGGTCAAGTTCTGAACGACCCAAAATACAGGTGTATCCCAGTGTTGCCCAGAGGCAACAGATATAGTTTATTTTAACATTGCTGAACGAACAATTTAAACATTTATATCAGAAAGAACAATATGTTTATTTAAATTGGCGTGCGTGTGGTAGGCCATGCCTCACAATATAATGGGTGTCCTGGTGTTGCCCAGAGGCAACAAAGCAACAATTTTTTATATATTTTAGCCTTTCTGAACGTGCAGCATACAGATTTCTATTACATAGTATCAGCCTTTTTGTTAAAAGCCGTTAATTTCGCTATTTTGGGCAAATTTTCAGCTTCTCCCAGTGTTGCCCAAGAGCAACACTTACAAAATGTTGCATATAACGTTCTTCTGCTTAGTGAATTTGCAATTTGGCTCAATTATAAAGCAATCAGACGATGCAAAACGGTCAGATAAAACATGATTCTGAGGTTTCTAGCCCATTTAGAACTGTTGCTTTTGGGCAACAGCCTCAGTGTTGCCTAAAGGCAATCGGAACTTTGAATGCTTATATCTCCTGACTGGTTTGGACTAATGAGTTCATTCTTTCACCATCTGAATGCCACATCCAATGACCATTTAGGTGTATGCAGCAATAAAATCAAAAATCTGGTTTAGCTACCTCAATTAACCCAATTACTGAAGGTGGTAGAAAATCTATCAAAAAAATAAATGGTCAAATTAATTGGTCAATTAACTGGTTGCCTGATGCCAAAAGATATATTTCGAGATCAGGAAGTGTGTGAAATTTAATAGAGCTGGTGTTGTTGAAAAAACGAAATTAATATCTCATTCAGAGAAGCCGCAATTACTCAAAACGTAACTGTTGCTTTTAGGCTACGTTGGGCACTAATGGGTTAAGCATCATAAGCATTAGATCGAAGGGTTGGCAAAGCCTATGTATGGGTTGTGAGCCCGAGGGCAAACATTTTTAAAGGCGAATCGAATCAAAACATGGGTCAATCTCAAAGGTCTTGCAATCGAAAGATTATTGGCTTAAATTGTGGTGAGATGCTGTAAATGAAACACTAGCAATCTTGAAAAACAAACACTAATTGGAAAAACAAACAAAGAAGAAAATGAATTAATCTTGGTAGCATGTCACTATTTGAAATGCATCAATCACAACAGAACTTGAAAAGGTATACAAAAGATGAAAGGGAAATGGAATAAATGAGCGTATTTACATTTGGTGAAACTCTGTTTTTGCAGCACTGCTAAATATAGGCCAATGACAATGACGTAATTACTATGGTTGTATATGGTATGCCAATGACTTAAAGTGCCTATTTCTCATGGGACAGTAATCGCACAATGTACCAGACCGGTAATTAGGCGGCATTTCTTTAACATCCGTGTGTGAGCTCGAGCCCCGAGGGTTCCATGCGTGAGAAAATGTAATGCACCATTGTTACTAATGATAATGACGTATTGCTCTCACTCACCTCTTGCTATTTCTGAAGAATGTGTTACCTTGACAACATGGCAATGAAATTAATGATCAACGCAAATGCAGATTCCAGTTTTTATTTCATGATATTGTATTTCATTCTCTCGTGTTTGATTTTGTATCTTTTTATTTCTCTTTCTCGAAATGATTGCTTTTACAGAATTTGAACTGCTGCTATCACTGCTTTCACTGCAGTTCACTGTTTTCTCTGCAATTTGATTCGACTTTCGTCTACTGTTGGCCAAATATTTTGCTGAATGTTTACTAATTATGGATACCTATGTTGTTTTGCTGTTAATTTTAACCACTTCTATTTCGAAGTTGAGCTACTTCTCATCATAATTTCATAATTCAGTACGCTGCTGGACAATGATGAACAGCAATTTCAGTCTTTTGACTTTTAATTCCCATGGCCTCGATGTTTTTGTCGATAATCAACTCAACAAAAATCCTACTTTTTGTCAGTTTTTTGCCTTATGTTCGAGATTTTGCTGCTAAATTTGTTTTTATGGACACTTTCAATGATCTGAGCCAGTTTAGCACCTAAAAATATTTTCTTCCAAGAGGCGGGCTATATTGCAACCGGCGTAGAACTGCTCTCGCGGGCCGGGCTATATCCGGTGGGTATATCAAATTTAGCGTGCAGATATTTTACCGGGCTATGCGCGCCCGCTACCTAAAATGTCTTCAAAAAGCGCACGCGAGTGGATATAATATGCTAGCCTCCACAAAATTAAATTTATGTCATGTTTTTACAAAAAGAGTTCATTTTGTAACATAGACCAAAGTCGAGTATTAGGCACCACTAGGCCTCCACTAGAATCCACTCAGCCTCCACTAGGCTCCACTAGGCTTCACTCAGCCTCCACCAGGCTCACTCAGCCTCCACTAGGCTCCACTCAGCCTCTACTAGGCTCCATTCAGCCTCCACTAGCCTCCACCCAGCCTCCACTCAGCCTCCACCCAGCCTCCACTAGGCTCCACTCAGCCTCCACTAGGCTCCACTAGCCTCCACTAGGGTCCACTAATAATAATAATAATAGCCTCCACTAGGCTAGTGGAGCTAAGTGGAGCCTAGTGGAGGCTGAGTGGAGCCTAGTGGAGGCTGAGTGGAGGCTAGTGGAGGCTGAATGGAGCCTAGTGGAGGCTGAGTGGAGCCTAGTGGAGGCTAGTGGAGGTTGAGTGGAGCCTAGTGGAGGCTAAATGGAGCCTAGTGGAGGCTGAATGGAGCCTAGTGGAGGCTACTGGCTAGTGGAGCCTATTGGATCCTAGTGGAGGCTAGTGGAGCCTAGTGGTGGCCAGTGGAGCCTAGTGGAGGCTGAGTGGAGGCTAGTGGGGCCTGAGTGGAGCCTAGTGGAGGCTGAGTGGAGCCTAGTGGAGGCTAAGCGGAGGCTAGTGGAGGCTGAGTGGAGCCTAGTGGAGGCTGAGTGGAGCCTAGTGGAGGCTGAATGGATCCTAGTGGAGGCTAGTGGAGCCTATTGGATCCTAGTGGAGCCTAGTGGAGCCTAGTGGAGCCTAGTGGTGGCCAGTGGAGCCTAGTGGAGGCTGAGTGGAGCCTAGTGGAGGCTAGTGGGGCCTGAGTGGAGCCTAGTGGAGGCTGAGTGGAGCCTAGTGGAGGCTAAGTGGAGGCTGAGTGGAGCCTAGTGGAGGCCGAGTGGAGCCTAGTGGAGGCTGAGTGGAGCCTAGTGGAGGCTGAGTGGAGCCTAGTGGAGGCTGAGTGGAGCCTAGTGGAGGCTGGTGTAGGACAGTTGGAGCTGTCTGAAAGTTTGAAGCTATATATTGTTTTTCACATTAGTACATAAATCACCATTTTCAGCAAGAAATTTGTGTTTTGTAGGCTTATTGATTTAGGCTCCTCAGCCTCCACTAGCCTCCATTAGCCTCCATTAGCCTCCACATATGGAGGGCTTTAGCCTCCACAAAAATGACTTTTTAAATTTCTGTGGAGGCTAATGGAGGCTAATTCTTGAGTGGAGGCTAGTGGAGGCTAGTGGAGGCTAAACCAAAAATTTAGCCTCCATGGAGGCTGAGTGGAGGCTGAGTGGAGGCTGAGTGGAGGCTGAGTGGAGGCTAGTGGAGGCTAATGGAGGCTAGTGAAGGCTAATATAACCTCCATAGTGGAGGCTATTTTTCAAAAATTAGCCTCATGCCTCCACTAGCCTCCGTGGAGGCTAATTTTTGAAATTAGCCTCCACTTAGGCTCCACTCAGGCTCCACTCAGCCTCCACTCAGCCTCCATGGAGGCTAATGGAGGCTAATGGAGGCTAATTTTTGTCGTGTTCCTGTGGTACCATTTTGCCAATTCATTGATAAATTCGGAGTTTCTGTTACAATTGATACACACACTCACTCTCTAACCTACACTCACTCATCCACACACTCAGCCTCAAATCCGCCCACGTGCACGGTTACCCCTTCAATCAAACACAGCAGTTTGAAGCTTTAGTTACCTTAACGTATGGCACGTGACCATGTCACGTGACCATGTCACGTGACACGCGCTGAACCAATCAGCGCGCGTCTCAGGACTGTGCTAACCAATCAGAGCCGCTGGACGCAGCTGGGGAGAGCAGCGCATCGCCCCGCGCTCTCCTTTCCCGCCCAATCCTGCTCATTTCTCGATATTATTTTTCTGTTCCGCTTGAGCTGGGGACCTCTGCGCTTCGGGTAAGCTATAATTTTTTTTCGAATTAATTTTCCAAATTTGAAATTTTGAAAATAAATTCAAAATAATTTTTCTGCTCATTCAATAATAACACCAATGAAAAGTAAATGATAAATAAACCCCTCTCTCGTCAGGAAATCAAATGTAAGTCTTCTGATTTCAATTTTCGAAATTATCGTGATGTTTTTCCTCCAATTTAGAAATTTTACAGCGTGATTCACCCGTTTCACCACATATTATTTTCAGATCTCGTCTCGCTGGACCCAGCCAAAGAAACCCCAGTGAAGAAAGTGCAGAGAATTCCCCAGTGCCGAGTCCTGCCCCCTGGATTCTCTCAGACGAGCTCCTGTGCAGTGAAAGGTTAGATTTTGAGATAATTTTCCGAATCAATCTTATCCTAGGCAGCAGCAGATTCAAAATAGCGTTACTTTAGGAATTTAGTGGGAGATAATTATTCCCATGAGTTACATTAGGACAAAACTATTAGATTATCAATCGAAATTCCTTGATTTATCAAACTTCGGCACATTGATCAATAAGTATGAAATATTTGCTAAATCTAAACCCCTAAAATATGCAAGCAATTGTTACATTTGCATAATTACCACAATAACTGACCATAACTATCAAAACCTGAAATATTTAAGTATCTGGTGTCCTGTGCACTGCTGAGTGCTGATTACATTCCATTCTCCCTGTTCCGTACACAAAAATGTGGTTAGAGCTAATCAATGCACCATTACACATCCTGACTATGACGTCACATTGGAATTCAAGATATACTGGATGTAAAATTTCCCACGTAGGTTATGTAATGCGCGATGACATTTTTCTGATTTATGTGCACTTTTCACGTACTTTTCAGTCAATGTTTTGTAGCTTAGATTTTACCTAGTATATTATATTATTGCCGTGCGCGCGCGCGTTCCTCAAATAAAATCAGCATAGGCTCTCTTTTGCGCGCGTGGAGAAACTATATTACTAAACTGTCGGTACTCGATCATTGAGCCGGACGTTATACTCACCAAGCAGTGGTTCTCCTGATACAAATTTTGTTGCCTTTTGTAGCTATAATTTCTTGCCAGACGTTGCCTGCCCCATATTTTTTTCTCTGCGAGTCGGGGCGCGCGCGCTTCGCGCGCGAGGGGGCCAGGCAACGCCTGGCAAATAATTTCATAACCCCAAACATAGATGTTTCTAAATGTTTCTTTTATAAGAAAATTTCCTTGCTAGGCTAGGTTCATTCTTAGGGCTTCAGTTTTCACCCTGGGTTTTATTTATTCAAATCATTCATAAAATTTTGTGTTCTCACAGATGGATGCCCTGAAAAAATCTTGCAGTTTAATTTGTTTTATAGAGTTCCTGAAGAAGAATTTTATAATCCTGAAACAGTCAATGGAATCGTGGTGTTGAACTTTAATAATTATTTGAGGAATAACCCATTTGTTGCTAAGAAAAAGTGCATTAATATAAACCATTGACTTTGTTTTCAACTAGTTTCTAAATTATTTTCTATCATTTTTCAGGCTTGGATTTTGACAGTTTTCTTGATAATTTACACCTTTGTTGAAGTTGTGTTTTTAGAGGAACCTAAAGGGATCATGTTGGGGCAAAATGGTACCACAGGAACATGACAAAAATTAGCCTCCACCCAGCCTCCACTAGGCTCCACTCAGCCTCCACTAGGCTCCACTCAGCCTCCACTAGGCTCCACTCAGCCTCCACTTAGCCTCCTCTCAGCCTCCACTAGGCTGTACTCAGGCTCCACTAGGCTCCACTCAGCCTCCACTTGCCTCAACTAGGCTCCACTTAGCCTCCACTAGCCTCCACTAGACTCGACTCAGCCTCCACTAGGCTCGACTCAGCCTCCACTTAGCCTCCACTAGGCTCCACTCAGCCTCCACTAGGCTCCACTCAGGCTCCACTAGGCTCCACTCAGCCTCCACTAGGCTCCACTCAGCCTCCACTTAGCCTCCACTCAGCCTCCAATAGGCTGTACTCAGGCTCCACTAGGCTCCACTCAGCCTCCACTAGCCTCAACTAGGCTCCACTTAGCCTCCACTAGCCTCCACTAGACTCGACTCAGCCTCCACTAGGCTCGACTCAGCCTCCACTTAGCCTCCACTAGGCTCCACTCAGCCTCCACTAGGCTCCACTCAGGCTCCACTAGCCTCCACTAGGCTCCACTCAGCCTCCACTAGCCTCCACTAGGCTCCACTAGCCTCCACTCAGCCTCCACTAGGCTCCATTCAGCCTCCACTAGGCTCCACTCAGCCTCCACTAGGCTCCACTTAACCTCCACTAGCCTCCACTAGGCTCCACTCCAGCCTCCACTGGGCTCCATTCAGCCTCCACTAGGCTCCACTCAGCCTCCACTAGGCCAGCTCCACTAGCCTAGTGGAGGCTATTGTATTATTAGTGGACCCTAGTGGGCTAGTGGGAGGCTGGGTGGAGCCTAGTGGAGGCTGGGTGCTGAGTGGTGCAGTGGCTGTGGGAGGCTAGTGTGGGCTGAATGGGCCTGGTAGAGGCTGGTGGAGGCTAGTGGAGGCTGAGTGGAGCCTAGTGGAGGCTGAGTGAAGCCTAGTGGAGCCTAGTGGAGGCTGAGTGGATTCTAGTGGAGGCCGAGTGGTGCCTAATACTTGCTGGATTAGAAACTTTGGTCTATGTTACAAAATGTACTCTTTTTGTAAAAACGTGGCATAAATTTGATTTTGTGGAGGCTAGCATATTACTATCTGTGTTTTTTCATGATTTTAGCCTCCATATGGAGGCTATAGCCTCCACTAGCACTGTCAAAATAGCTTCCATAGAATCCAAAAAATGACTTTTTCAATTTCCGTGGAGGCTAGTGGAGGCTGGTTCTTGAGTGGAGGCTAGTGGAGGCTAGTGGAGGCTAAACCAAAAATTTAGCCTCCATGGAGGCTGAGTGGAGGCTAGTGGAGCCTAGTGGAGGCTGGGTGGAGGCTAATTAGCTTCCATAGTGGAGGCTATTTTTCGAAAATTAGCTTTATGCCTCCACTAGCCTCCGTGGAGGCTAATGTTTGAAATCCTTGGAGGCTAATGTTTGAAATTAGCCTCCACTTAGCCTCCACTCAGGCTCCACTCAGCCTCCATGGAGGCTAATGGAGGCTAATTTTTGTCGTGTTCCTGTGGTACCATTTTGCCCATGTTGGTGTTCAAGTAGGGAGTTGGAGAAAAGTCTTGCCGATTGATATCTCGAAGAAAGATTTATTTTTAATTAAAATACCTTATTGGCCTTTATTTAGCCAGCCTTTTTTTAACCCGCCTGATATATATTTTGTAACTGTGTTTTGAATTTATAGACATTTAGTGTATGGCACACTTTAGGGATCATTCACATATTACGTAATCAATTTTTGGCCATTTCAACCCACCTCCCTCCCCCTTGTAATCAAACGTAATCAAAGGCCAACCCCCTCTCTTGAGGAGAATATTACATTATCATGGTTTAACCCCCCCCCCCCCACCTTTTTGAGTAGAAAATAAAGAAAATGGACAGTGTAAATTCTTTAAAATTGATTATGTTGCAACTTTTGTAAAATTTGTGAAAATATTGAGGTAGGATTTAAAAAATGGTGCTGAAAAATGGTGCTTTTGAGTTGGTTTTCTGAAAGTTTTGCTAAAAATACCGAGAATTTGTGGCAAAAATTGTAAATTTTGATTGCATAATCAACCACCAAACCCCCTCCCCCCTCCCCGTAATCAAACGTAATCATTTGAAAACTCCCCCTCCCCCTAGGTGATTACGTAATATGTGAACAATCCCTTATCTTGAGAAATAATTAATTAATTATTTTCTCAATGGTAATGTATAAACCCTTGGTGATGAAACATTACAGCATTCTCTCAATCTGAGCAGCCTCAACTACCTCTTATTTGATGTAGTTGCCAGGCCCGTAGCCAGGATTTTTTTTCAGGGAGGGGCCCTTGCGCCGCAAGCGAAGCGAGCAAGCTGCGGCAGGGGTCTGGGGGCACAGCCCCCAGTGGGGTCGAGGGATGAGCCCCTGCCAGGGGGTTTTATGGAAATTCGGGTGTGCTGCAGGATGATTTTTTTCAATTAAGAAATGTACAGGAAATGTACAGGACAATATTTGCCAAAATTAGAGCATTGAAAAAGTATACAATCAAATATAAACGAGCTATAACAGTCAGAATAAGATTAAACTAGTAAACTGCCACTTTTCTTCCGAGGGGGGCTGCAGCCCCCCTAGCCCCCCCCCTCTGTCTACGGGCCTGGTAGTTGCTTTTATGCATCCCATGCTTACTTCTTCACAACATGTGGACCATATGAACATTAAACAGACCATCGTGTTTTACTGCAGCCATTGATGCACCCTAGTTTCATGTCATGCATGAGTGCAAGGACCAATAAAATTTTATGGGCGTTTTTCTCAAAAACATATCTTTTATGTTTTGAATCCACTTGATATGTCTGATATTCCACTTGACGACCCTTGTTTGCTGCAGAATATCTATACATAGTGTGTATAGTGTTAGGGTTGAATTGATATTTTGAATTGGCCAAACAATTTGATTTGATTACAACTGTGCTCCACATGTATTTTTTGCTCATCAAATATCAATATAGTTGCTGACCAAGTGACCACTTTACGAAATTTTGACTAGTTGCTTACTGTTACTTATATATTTTGACATGTTTGAGCTCAGTTATGACAAATGATGGACTCTGTGACCTTAACTGTTCACTTCAAGAATCGTGTCAGATTATTCTACCCAAAGCTCCTACCTGGTCCTCACTTGACCATGTAAGTTTCAAATCCTGCATCCCTTTATGTAAAAATCTTGCCCTAGTCCATATTATGTTGGTAATTTTGGATGGCTCCTTGCAATAAGCCTCAATATTGCATGCCTATCCTTCTATTCATTTGCATCCAAGCTTCACAGTTATTATCAAGGATGCTGTAACCTGCCCACCACTTATTTGGCTTTTATAAACTGATCTCACAAGGTATCACCTCATGGACTTGTTTCAGGGCTATACAGAAAACCTTTGACCTGGGTAGTGATGATGAAGTAGAGCTAGTTGACAGAGAAACTAATGAGAAGCTCAGTGTAGCTAGACTACATAGTCTACCTTCCAACACTCATATTGTGTCTTCATTACTTCTAAAACACAATGTAAGTCAATCAATTCAATATTAAACCATGAACAATATGAACATTGTGTATTTAATTTACAAAATAATACTGTGCCATTGCTCAATGATACAGTTGGTGCCAATGCTTTATTTATGGTTAGAAAACCTCGCATTAGGCATCTATAATTGATTTGTTTTGATTTTAGAATTATCAGTGCAGTACAAAATCTTGAGTTTTTTTTTTATTTTTTTTTATTTCTAGCAATTCCTTTTTAAACCTACTCTCCAGTGCCAAATAAACGGGGGGGAGACGTTAGCAATTTTTTGACTTTTTTCCCAGCTAAAGACGCTTATTAGGCTACCTCCCCGTTAGCTCATTTTTTGGATTTTCAAAATAAATTTTTCTGAAAGCTGATTTAAACAGCGAATTGACCAAAAAAATAATATTCCTATATGAAATAAAGTGTCCAAGGTAATCATACAGCAAATATTTTTATGGCAGCTTCATAGTTCATACATATCGCTTTGTTCCTCTTCCAATTTGATAATTTTGTGACTGGAGTCTCATCATCCCATCACCACCCGTTTATTTGAGACCCCACCGTTTGCAGCGATTTTGCTAATTCACTTCCCAAAGACGTTTATTTCGACCCCCCCCCTTCTATTTGGCACTGGAGAGTAATAAGAACAATCGGTTCCTGCAGATTGAAGTGGACAACAGGAACATGTCTCCTCACAAGCAGCACACTCTGCTCTCCCAAGAAAAGACAATTGTTGTCAACAAGCAGAATGGTAGTCTTGGGTTCAAAGTTCAATACTGCTTTGCGCCCTCTCAGTCAAATCTAGCTGTGAGTTTATTTTCATTTTTTGTAATTCTTTATGCAAAGTTAATACTTATTACTTAAATATCTTGATTCATGAATATGTATTGAATATCATGAATGCTATTTATGTGCTATTTGTTATAGCTTGCTGTCACACACTTGCTATTACAAACTTTGATAAAAATTTAAATCCACCGAAAAAAAAGTATTCTATCCTAGGTGAGGTGTGAGGTTTTGTAATCCAAATTGAGAGTCTTGAGAAGAATGGGATCACACATTTAAATCTTAATTGCTCCCAGCAATAATCATTAACAATGATCTGGTCACCGAAAATCCCTATAATATCTGAATTGTTTAGAGGCCTGGAATGGCTTGTAGCACAGTGTGATATTCATGACATTGTGTACGGTATTAATATATGCCATTGGATCATAGGGATTATATTGTGTGTGCATGAGGTCACTGGATCAGTGGGACTTCCCGACGCCTTAGCCTCTCTCACTATACCCCATGAAGGAATTACGAGGATTAGGTGGTTTAGGGTCATCAGCTAGCCATTCTGAATCAAGATGATTACCTCATTATCAAACGTGTATTGGTTATACTCCAAGATCATAATAGTTCGAATACAATTAAAATGATATATCAGCTTGTGTATTATAATGTGTCATTGGGTAATGAACTGTACAAACTGAGAGGTGAATCAGTAGGTGACTTCACTCTTCAATCATGACCTGTTGTGGCATTTGAGAAAAGATCGCAATTAGAGAATATTTCCTGTTGATTTCACAATCCAAGTCAGCTCAGTGACATACCAAACAAACCATAAGCTGATTTTCTATTCATCGAAGTAGGTATCCGATTTGCATAGGCATAGCTGTGATAGCTAACATGACCTATTTACCTACTTAAATTGGCATTAGAAAAAGCTACTACAAAAAAAGGTGTTATTGTTGAGACACACTAAAAGCAAAAATTTCTTGTCGTGTTTGTGATACTTAGCATTGACAAAGTCGAGCCTTTTTCAAGAAGTGGAGTATATATTTTGGTATTTTGTTTTTGAAATGAAACGATCTATTTTCATATCTTTATCATATTTTCATCATTCTGTAGTTCTGCGAGGGACTGAAGTTTCCGTAAGAATACCCTGTAAGGCTTGTAACATATCTGTGAGCTTCATTTGATGTTCATTATCTGAAATCACCAGATATTTAGAATTTTCAGAAGCAGCAACTTTTATAAATTCGGCGCAGATATAATGAAGTTCTCAATTTCATATACGGTATAATTGTTTAACGGATATAAAATACCACTTTCTCGTATTGCAATGAGGAACGTGAATTCGCGAAAGTCAGAGAGTTGGTTGATGGCAAAATATAATCTACAGTCTACACGCTTTGATGCAAAAATTGCATGACGCAGGTGACAGGTCTACTGCAAACATTTTTTTTCCTACAAAGTCTGCCCTCTACACAAAGCTAGATAAGAAGAGTGTTTCGTGATAAGAAAGGGAAATGCACAAAATCATTTCCATCAGAAGGTTGCTAGATCTGGAAGTGTGTGAATCAAGATATAATGAGATTGTGAGAAATTCAATCCGAGATTTCGGGCGTGTGAAGATAGTTGCATGCTAATAGCATTGTGAGAATACAGAGGGAATAGTCAGGCAGCATCCGTGATATCAATCTTTGTGACTGCCCAGTGTGTACAGCAGCTATTGGGATGATAAGAGAATTGATTCTTCCTACTTTGTGGTTAAATCCTTTCATTCACCATAGTGGCACGCACACATGTTTATATTGTACAAACACGCCTGATTGATGTACCAATGACCAAGGTGCTTGTAAAGCTTTGTTTACACACGATTACATTAGAAAGTAGGCAAGGAAGTAGGCACCTTGTTTACATTAAGAGAGTAGGGCGAGGCTACTGCACATGGGATAGTGGGATACACTAAATACCTGCTTCATAACCACGGCAGATATTACAGCACCTCAATACCGCCGTGGTGCTTGGTGAATTTCCCTTGGGAAAACACTTGACTCTCCGTCAGCGGTGATGCAGTGGTGGACGTGTTAAAGGTAATTATTTATTGAATGTGTGATTTTAAACCTGCTGCAGCATCCCCCGAAATCTATAAAAATTGGTGGGATGAAACATCAGCTCATCCTACTTTCATGTGTATGGTATAGACAGTGGTATACGGATTACAGACTGTCAAAAGTACGCCTTTTTACAAAGATCTTTACGAAGGATGCTGAAAATAGCGATAACAATCCAACTTTCATCAGAATGCTAGGAATTCCACTAAACTTCGTGTTGAGTATCTACGCAATACCTGTAGTGCTGTATTCCTCTGCAGTCTGTATGATGTTATCCCTTATCCTCTGACAAGATGCACATGACACGTTCCCATGTCAGTAATCTGGCATCCTGAAAGTCTGAGTTCTGACTGTCACTATTACATACTGGAAAGATCAAGAGATGCTAATTTGAATCCCTTCCTCTCCTTTTTGGAGTTTTACGGGTACTTACAGTTGCTTATTTCAATGTTTTCGTACAAAATTGAAGGTCATTTAATAACTTTAGGTATACAATATAGATGTTGTTACACAATGAATTTGGTACATCATCAGAAAATACAGAAATTGTAATCGCAAACAATCGATGACATAAAACTACCTTCCTCTTATGCAACATTTTGAAAGCTCCTGTTAGAATCCATGCTATCGTTGTCCTGCAGCCTTGTACCTGTATGTCCTGACTATTCGTACCTCCGTCACTTTCCTATACGGTCATAGTCAGACAAGGCTATAATTTTTATGAAGCACGCATTAATGAATGTATTATCTAATTTCATCTGAAGTGTTGTGTACACTTTGCACAGCTTAGATTGGTCTAAGTACATTAGAGATTAACAACAGTCATGACTAAGCCATGGCTAAGCTACAAACCGCTACCCAATGCAATCGTAGTACGCTTGAAATGCTCGTACTTTTTGAAATAATTATTTGGAATGCTTATTTGGAATGCTCATATTATTTGGAATCCTCCTGAGGATATATATATCCCTTAATTTCGTATCTTTGTATACCTAAATATGTATATATGTATGTGACACGCAATTCATCTCCAACCGTCAGTGGTTCCTGAGTCTGCTGAGAGTTTGTACGGTCTTTGTATTGTACAGTGCACACAGTACGGTGTATCTTGTCATTTGCTACTCGCACAACTCGTACAACTAAACTTGTTATTGTTAGCAATGTGTTTACAGGACCTGCAAACACAGCACTGGCTTGACACTTTAGTCGGGGATTCAGCACAGACTCAATGTAGGACTATCTAGTAGATAGTCCTACATTGAGTCTGTGGCAGGATAAGCTTACGTTGTAGAGACTTGGGACCCAAAATGAACAAAATGCCTTCCTACGGTTTATATTAGAGGAATAAGGTTCCAATACGATTTATCCACTATTTCTTGCTTTAAAACACAATTTTCAGTATTTCACCTGTATAAGGAAACGTCAACAAGAATTGCGCCTGCACCGACACAATTATTGTTGTTCACGTATAGGCCGTGTGCAGGCGCTTAATTTCCCTCCCCCGCGGTGCTTGATGTAGCCTTAGCATCATAATAAGATGATACAAAACGCAGTCGTTATAAAGTAATAAGAGTATGAAATATAAATATTGTTCCGATGCGCGTGCTGCTGCTGCGCGCGACCACCGAGAACACAAATTGGCACGTGCCATTTCTTCTAAAATTCTTGCGCGCGCGTTCGTTGTTGTACTCAATTCATTGTAGATTTCGCGCCATTTTGTTGAATTGGTTTACGTTTCGCATCAAATTGTGTCACCGTTTATTCACGCGATGTATTTTCTTGAATGTTTATACTAAGTTGATATCATCTGATTTTAAAATTTCGTGCTTTTGTTTTCTGTTTCAATGCTGTCTCTTGTTCCAAAAAGCAATATTCGTCTTTCACAGCGAATAGTATTTCTCAAACTTAGTTGAATCCAGCAGAAAGCCTAATAGTTATGCAGTTTGGTACAAACCTAGAACAAAATCGAAGCCTTTTCCTCTAATCCACCGCCCAACTCACACCTAAGATTTTAGCTTTTTAAGACACGAATTCTTCAACAGCATAATTAAATTTAGAACTTATCATAATTTAGGAGTTCGAGCATGCGGCACGGATGGGCCAGATCAACCTATAAGATTTATACTTTTGACAATCGACAGCTCCATGAATTAAGAAATTCGTTATTTTGAAGATTTATGTGATATGGGGACGGAGGGACGGACGGACGGAGGGACGGAGGGACATTTTCGCGACTGATATTATAAAGGAGCATTAGCAATCCGGGCACTTTCCAGAAATTACAGTAGTTGTATTGCAAATCTGGACCTCATATACACATATTCTATTTCTCACCCTCCCAGACCACGATCTCTGCCAACCCTCTCATTTGCCTTTTTGTATTCACAAAAACGCCAATGGGGAGGGAAAAAATGGGCGTGGCATGTGCCACTGTTTCCCGATGGAGTTGGGCCGAAAAATTTTTCTGGTGGTTCATTGACCCCATAGGCAAAATATAATCAATGATTGGCAGCGATTAGACGAAAAAAGTGTTTTTTGAACATCCCTACTATCTACCTTATCCTAGTCTCGGATGATTCAAACGTGTAAACTCTGAGCAGTATGTTAATAGAGCTGTGCAGCTAGAGAGTAATTATAAGGTAAAACATTACACCCTTATCACCTATGAGTGGGTTTGCTTTCAAAAGACACTTTGTGTCAGTGACTTTTTGTCTGTCATTCGCTTCCTCATTATCGCTTTATCTGCTTTTAATGAGACAGGATCTACTCTCTTTTTTATTCATTATGAACGCCTTGTAAACCGTGTAATAGCTGATCGAGCACAGTAAATACACACCCGTACACACGAAAACATTGATCTATATATAGTTGATAGATAGTGGATGAGACATCATGATCTGCAACAATTGTGTGAATGAAAATTGGAAATATCATGAGCTTACCTTTCATGTTACCACATTTACCAGTGACTTCTGTACAACATATATCCTACCACTTGAGCCATACACAACCCCAGATCAGTGTGTATGTTGTCACTTAACTTTTAGATTCTATTTCTGTACCAGTGTGTATCCCTTCAGCCCAAGTTCTGTCTCACTTCATGTTGGTGGTAGAGATAAGGATTACCTGGTCATTATCACGTTATATGTATCTGGCATATCAGTGAGTGGTGTCTAGTGTCTAGCACCTTATGAGAACTGATAACCAGGGTCCAGGATCACTGGACGTCAGCTTACATGCATACAATTGGAGCTTCTGAGGTCCTTATTTCCTCAAACCATGGGCTAAGAAACGTAAGTGGTTAAAGGCTGAGATAATCACAACATGGAATAGTTTTTTCGATAGGTATCTGTAATATTTATGCAGTGATTCAGTCACAATTTGCTCTTCTTGGCTGTTGAATAAATGAATGATAAGACGATTGGATTAAAACAAAACCGACTCGATTAAGTATAAACATTTTCTTTAGAAAACGCTACCCTTATTTTCTCATTTAAGCTAAATTTAGATATCACGGAAAAAGAATTTAGCATATTTTACATAAATGCAATAAGATGTATCACCTTGTTTTCGGAAATGAAAGTAATTTTCACCTATTATAAAGCAATATTAAAGCATGTCATCGCTTACAGAACTGATGTAATTAGCTAATGAATCGGCTGATTTATAACAATTGTAATACGATACTGAAAACGTAAACCAACTGTTTTCACTGCCAATGGCTATCGGAGAATATGGGCGGGTATTGTCACATGACAGTCCAATGCTCATTATTATATAAAGTTTTGGCAACCCTATAATTTATTCTGAACTTATTTACGAGCTGTTACATTCAGTTTTAGGAAAATGATAGCTTTCACAGCGAGCCAGAGAGCTCTTATTTTCGCTAAACTGGATGCTGAGGGTCTCCGCATTTAGGACTCTACTTTCCCCAATATTTTACTTTTACAAATTTACAAGTTTACAGCCCTAAAAATAGACACACTTTACTACGGGTGTATGTATATATGTTGCATATGATTCCCCTGATTACGGTATAAAACAGTCTCTAACACAATTACATACACTCATATCCGATACTTATCAAATTAAAGATTCTACTTCCGATCTTAGAGCGACCCACTGCACAGCTATTACTGTCGTATGATAAAGTGTGTCCGTCTTACTGTACACGTACAATCATGTGTTTTATACGAGTTACAGTGATTAAATAGGGCGGTGTGTAAACATATTTGCATGATCCTGGTACTCAAAAATAGACGTTCTGACAGTTGATTTCAGCATTTGCAAATTTATGCCTATCAATGACGTTATTCAGCCCTAAACATAATCGCCAAATCGAAGAACTCTCTTTTTTTCCTCCGGGTATCTTGCTACCCCATGTCGCATCTTTGCATGATAACATCTCCCATACTCGCGCATGTACTGCGCGCATCTACTGTGCGCATTGTATAAAATGTACTCCATATTATGCTGTACTTCATTCATCAACACCATACAATGTACTCCAATACTTCATGCGTTCCGTAATCCCTGTAACCACTTGTAAATCTGCGAGAGCTTTAACACTGCAACTTAGTGTAATAGTTACTTTGTTTAGAGTGACATATAGTTCTGTGAAACGGTTAGAACGATAGAATACGTAAATGCTGAGAGAAGACAATATCATCTGTTTCAACCATTCCTAAGTTCCAAAATCCATGTGCTTGGAGTGATTCGAATACCCAAAATAAGGATTGGTTTGTATCTGAATGTTGGGCGTTGGCGACACAGGAAGACGAATAGATTTGCCTACTCTTGTATATGCAGCCAAATTTAGGGAGATCATCAAGATATTTACTCAAACATGTCTATGCCTCTGAAAGTAGCAACTCATTCATGAATATAATATACATGCGGTCATTATATGGAATTTACTTGCATACATAATCCAGCGATTGGTTGTATCCTGAGCGGTTGAGTGCTGAGTACTTTCTGTGAATCTGTGGTATGTTGTGCACTGTAAACCTGTAAACACGCACACAATCTCATACTCATGTACCAATTATTACTTCTTTACAGTCTATAATAACATTCTCTTCATGATGACGACGTTATCATGATGGTGCATGGCGAAAGAAGAAAGAATAGATGACATCAAACATTTCTCTGCAGAATAAATAAACATCCCTGTTATTCCGATAAGACTTTTTACTTCCCGCTAAATCATATGGTTTAGCGGATAATGATAAGCTCAATATTCATTTCCATCATCATTTTTCATTACAACTGAGTACTGATATGATCAACTGAATAATGATAATTTGCTGTATAAGCTTATAATCATAATATGGGATGATATCCTCAACTCATTGTGCTTAGCAAGTTGGCAATAGCTTTAAAGGCCCCCGAACGCAAAATTTTGACTTTGGCTAATTCCAGAGATCTTAGGGCGTGAAGTACAATGTACTATGTCCCACCCTCTAACTCTAATTAGTTTAGCTGCTATGAGCGATTGAAAATAGGTCGGGCAGCAGAGAATCCATGTTTACATACCATAATTTGAATAAAAGGCTATCTTTGATGCCTCATAAGTAGACTTCTGAACAATCAATTTTGACCAACGTTTTTTTGGTCTTTAGGTCGGAATGGTGTCTAAAAGATTAAGTGGTTGCCGAGTATGTCAAATCATTTTTACCGATCAATAATTGCATTTTGATTTACTGCTTGAATATCCGCTGTTGCCCTGCATATATTTTGTTAGAATAACATGCGACATGCACTGTAATGTGATACGTATCATCATCACGTTCGGGGAAATATCCGCTGTACTACTGGGAAAATTCTGCTGCCCTTTGAGGAATTTCGTAACTAAATTAGCTACCTTATTGTAACAAATTTAGTAAGCAACTAATTTATCGGCAAGAAAATAAGGAAGCAGCAAATTAAGAAACTTTTTTAAGACTCAAAAATTAATTAAGAAACTTTTTTGGAACTGGAATAAATTAAGAAACTTTTATAGCTCCATAGAATGAGAATATAAATTTTTACTGAAAATTTTTTCTCAGACGAGCAATTGATACCCTTAAATTGTAAATTTTCAAACTCCGTACTAAACACGGCAAAAGGAACAACTGGATAAGTCAAATGAGGTGTCTTTTCATGTCTTTTATGGTTTTTGAATTACAATTTTTTTGAAAAATTTATGTAAAAATTAAATTATTAAAAATTAAAACCCTTTTTAAAGTTTAC
>WFMF01000937.1:0-24254 GCA_011033025.1 Beroe forskalii | reverse complement strand
TGATTGGTAAGTTTCAATCCAGAAATCGAAGTTATACCAAGGTTTCTAAGTTTGAAACAAACCGTATGGTCATGCCAGAAGGAAGATTAAGACCCTTGATACCAACTTCTTTCAGAGTCCTATTATTTACCAGGATAGCAATCTGGGTCTTGGATCCATTCAGCTGCAGATAGTAGTGATTCATCCAATACTGGACTTTCTCAAAGCAACGCTGAATTTCATACACAAGGACAATACTTTGAGAGGAAGCCTTGAATGACATCATTATCTGATGATCATCAGCATAACCCTCTATGGAGAATCCAAGTTTCTCAACAAACTTTATCAAATTTATCAAAATAGTTTATTTTATTTCATTTTACAGTCATGATAAAGGCATCGATTCTACTTCCCTTGTTATCCAAACTGATATAGGCAAAATTCTGATAGGTTGCTTTTATAGATCAATGTCCTTGAATGATACTCAAAATGCTGAATTTCTTGAATACTTCTCTAGCAAAGTTAACAGTGAATCAGAAAAATTACTTCTTGGGGACTGGTGTCCCAATGTGTCTTGGGTATCAGGGAATGTATCAGGTCCTACTGATTCCTCTAATCGATCCCACAATTTTCCAATAAAATCTTCTTGAAATCATACATGATGCTGGGATGGACTGGCTTATTACAGATGAGATTACAAGACGGAGAAAATATGGGATAAAGATACAAAGCACTATTGACCAAATATTTTGCTCTGAAGATTCATTAGTCAGCGAGTTCAATGTGTTTAGTCCACTTGGCAAGAGTGACCATGTATCAATTATATTCGAACTTAATATATTTTCACCAGTGAATGTCCATTGCCATGATGTTGATGATATTAAGAACTGGGTAAGTATAGTAAATCTGATGTGCTGAATTTGTCACTGGACACTAAATGGGATTTTAGTAATGATTTAGAAGATATGTCTGTAGAGGAAGCTTGGAACAAATCCATGGCAAGTTGCTAAAATTACTGATAAGATTGTGCCCATTGTTCAGAGTGGTAATAAAATTGATAACTACAACATGCCATGGATAAACTCCAGTCTGAAGCGTGCAATCAAGGCAAAATCGAGCCTGGGCTGTAGTTTGATGCCAACCTACTACTGAAAGCTTTAGTTATGCACTATCAAACAAAGTCTTGTTAATGATGTTGAGAAAAAAATCCAAAGAAAGTATGAAAAATTGATTACTAATGATTTGAAACACAATTCCAAAGCATTTTATTCATATTTGCGAAGTAGACAAAATGTCAAATCAATGGTTACAGTCCTGAGGCAAGTTAATGGGGCACTAACTGATAATGACAGTGAGACACTGAGACTGCTGAGTGTCTTGCTAATGCTTTTAGTTCTGTTTTTGTGAGAGAACCTCTTGGTCCTTTGCCTCAGGGTTGTTTTGATGATTGTGATCAATCAATAAGCAAATTGGTAATTGATGAGTCTGATGTTTATGATGAACTTATGTCAATTGATATTTATAAGAGCTTTGGTCCTGACAATGTTCATCCTAAGCTGCTTAAATCTCTAGCAGACAGTCCCAGCTTTGTTAAGTGTCTTGTCTTTTTACTTGAAATGTGCCAAAGAAGAATGTATTCCCAAAATGTGGAAAATGGCAAATGTTGTTGCTCTGCACAAGAAAGGTTCTAGGTTAGACCAGCAACTATAGGCCAGTGTCTTTTGACTTGTGTTTTGTGCAAGATCTACGAAAAGTTTATTCGAAAACATTTATTGGAGTTTCATAGAAGACAAGATAAGTATTAATCCAGCATGGATTTGTCAATGGAAAATCCTGTGTGTCAATTTATTAGAAACTGTTGATGCTGTAATGAATATGCTTGAGTCTGGATGTCCTGTAGATGTTTGTATTTTGACTTTTGGAAGCGTTTGACACAGTTCCACACTACAGGCTCCTGACTAAGCTGGAAAATTATGGCATCAAGGGAAGTACTCTCAATACTATAAAAGATTTTTTTGACTGGTAGATCAATACGGACTAGTGTTAGAGGAAGTTACTCCTCACTGAGAGAGCTGTTCTGTCAGGGTGTCCCACAAGGCTCTGTCTTGGGACCTTTTTATTCATTTGTTCATAAATGATCTTACAAAATATTAGAAATATCACTAAACTTTTTGCTGACGATCTGAAACTTGTTGCTGATGCAAGTAAAAAATCAGAGGTATATAATGATTTGAAAGCTTTAGAGAATTGGGAGTCAACTTGGCTTCTTAAATTCAATACTGAAAATTTTGCTCCTTCATAAAATTTTTAATATTTCAAAATTTGCAAGTGACGAAATTTAAGCTGGCGTGAATGAAGTCTGAGTGGGCTTTGCATAAAATGTCTTCATTCTTCGATGCGGTAAAAATAGAAAATTTGTCTTCATAATTTCAATTGCAATGTTGGAATACTGTGAGGGAGGCGGGGCGTAGCCCTGCCGAGTGAGCTACGTTTTAGCAGGCCCAACGGGCCTGCTTGTATTTATATAAATATTAATATAACAGAACATACTAGGGCGTTCGGAAATGATTGTCACTACAGGCATAAAATGACAAATATGACCAAAAATATCAAAATTTCAACATAGTCGAGTACTAGGGTCTCTACCAGACTGAATTGCAAATTTTCAGTGTTAACGAAGATTTTTGAGTGGGTCATCTAGCCTGTTTTTTGATTGTTTTCAGGTGCTCCGCTGTATGGCGAATTCTACATCTTCTAGACCATGTGTTTATGGTCCGATTTCACTATTCAGGACATATTCAGGGCCTTCAGGTCCAAAACTAAAGAATAGGATGATTGGTTGACATCCGGGGCAAATTTCTGTACAATTTAACCCTGCATTATTGATAATGAGTAGAGCTAAAAAGTGGCAAATTTAACAGTTCAGTAACCGATAATGCAGTACACAGCTAATACGTTTCTGATGTTAAGAAAATTAGTCAAAATCTTAAAATGGTTTGTCTCGTGTCGGAAGGGTCTGAACTAATAGCCTAACACGATAACCGAAGGTTTCAAGTTATTTAAATGTTCTGTTTCTGGGCAATTACCAGAGCAAAAGTTGCAACTGCCCTATCTGGAGCATATACTTTTTGAGGTCAAAGCACCCCTTAGGATTATTTCATATCGACGAAAAACAGTCCATTCGTTCCGGTTAGCTTCCACGTGTGCTGCAACAACCTCATTTTGATTATCTTTAACTTCTTGGGTCCGTTGATAGCGCGTTTTCTTTGACAACGAAATTTGTGATCAGTTTCGTACAGCGGAGCAAATAATTAGAAATTTGAACCTGCAGTAGAATGGGCTAAGAAAACTTAGTTATCGGTAAAACCCGATTATCTTAATCCAAAAATGTCTGAAAAAAACGAATATCACATCAAAAAGTCACTCCCAGCAGCCGTTTCTCCAGAAAATTGCAAGTGACAATCTTTTCCGAACGCACTCATGAAATAAGATTGTCTCATGTCTTCATAGTTATGAACTATGCAATATGAAAACAGACAGCAGCTGAGGGTGAGCAAAGGAGAATGTTATGCAGGTTGTATCAACTATATCCCCTTTACCACGCAATGACCCCAAGTCTGTGAATTCATCATATTCAAGAATATCAGAAGCATTCCGACATGTAACTGCTGGACCTCTTCAATGCCAGGTGAATTTAAAGCTACAGCAGCACTTCTGTAATACAGAAGTGCTGCAGTAGCTCTGTATGCAACTACAAGAGCGGGAACTGGGGAAGGGGATTTAAGACATTGGAAGACAAAGTTTTTTACATTGATCAAAACTACACTTTACCTGGTTTAATCCAGGGAGTTTAAACAATGGTGTATCATGTTACTGTGTTACAGTGGCATGTTGAACTCCTTAATGTGCGGCTTTTCAATGTGTGGCATAATAAGGCATGGCTCACTGGCAGACAGTGAGCCATGCACGGAAAAACTGTGCATGCAGAATTTGGACATGTGGGCCCTGTTACTTTTTCTCTCTATACTTCTATTAATCCAACCATTGCGTACACTTCGATTTGGTACTGACATGACTTTTGATTACCAACACGAATTATTACTGACTTATTTTCAATTTTTCAAACATTTTCCCAATATGCTTCCCCATTTTTCCCATGCATGTTCATTGGCCATGTAGCATTATACACTTACAGGTATTCTGTGGAGGGAAGTCCTGCAAATATGAACGATGTGATGCTTGGAGTATTCAACAGATGGCAATACCTGGCCTGTTCTCTCACTGGTAATATATTCAACAGTCAAAAAAATGTTTTCTTATGTGAAACTTCTCAAAACTCATGATAGCCAATATTAACATTAAGGGGTTCAGGTCAATCCAAATAAGGGCGGCTCATGGGGATTGAGGGTGACTTGGAATGGTAACTTCACGCACCCCCAAGTCTGTCTGCCATCCACGGTGTTCGGTGGGCTTCCCACTCTTCAATGAGAGGAATCTAAGGTGCAGGAGATTCTGAGATCCTGCTGGGTCAGGGTAAATGAGGCCTGAATTGAGAGATATGAAAAATACCGACTGAAAAGAGATCATCAGCACATATTTTCGCTTCGGCAGCAACTGCAAAGACATTGTGCAGAGGTCAACATGGTCCATGGCTGCAATAAAATGACTGGGAGACGCCATGATCAGATGTATAATCGGAGACCTTGTGGTTATGAGTCCTGCTTCCTCCTTCGTTCCTACATACACACTAAGTACCTATAGCATTCACGAGATCCTTGATCTGCTCTAGCATTGGTTGAGGGGTTGTCCGGTAGTGTCCCTCCTGTGATCTGCATGCTCACATGCATGCTGAACCCTTGTTTAATTTTATCTTATTGTACCATTGTACTCAAGTACTAGCTGTGTATAAATCATAAGCAATCTCGGGTGTGAATCACAGGTTAGTCCAGATTCTATAATCTAAAGTTACTTTGATCCAGCATAATGATTAATGACATGCCCATTTAACTATTTGCAGCAAAGACTTACTATCAAGTCCGCGATTTTGCCCAGACTTATGATAAGCGTGCGGGGATTGAATGAGCACGCACGATGTATTTAAGCTGACGGATAACGTGACAGGCCTAGAGAAAAAGGAAGACAATGTATAATTTCAAAAAACTTGATATCCTCTTGATCAGCTCACTGCTCAGATCTACCATATTGTGCTGGATGCGAAAAAACTTTGAACAAAGGGCACACCCTAGTATCGACTATCGAGAAGATTAGAAGATTGAAGACGGAAGACAAAACATAAAATCACACAAGACGAATGAAAGCTTCCTGAAACGAATTTGTAATTCTCTTGTCGAAATGTCAAATGTTGCTGCGGCCTGCACGCAACTTCGCACAGTTACCAGTAAAAAGTACGCAGCAGATGCTTGACTTCGACTCGAATGATATATTCATGATTGCATATTGTCAAAATTATCATGGTGCTGATTTATAGACTTTTTCTTCCGTGGTTGTACTACGTTTTTTATGATAGCTGTTATCATTTTTACACCCTATTCTGCAGTTTAGCCCTTGCCCTTTGGTTTTTTGGTGAAGGCGAAGTGTCATGTCAAGCTTCGGGGAGGGTAATTGAGTACTTGCATACTTGGACCACGGACGGCAAGAATTGTGGCGCAGGTGTCAGTGTTGTTACATAATATGACAAATGATAATCTGAAGTCCCTCTTTTACTCGCAGGGTGACTGATACAATACTAGCCATGGCCAGACCAAATTATACAGAAATGGAGAAACATGACATGATTGGCTCATTTTTGGCGTGAGTATCTTTTGATAATTGCTAATCAGAAGCACGAAGTTGAATTTTGAAGATTTGATTACTTATTCAGCCAGTTCGGCAGTTTCCGTCCTGGCCAGGTTAGTAACCCAATATGGAAAAGAAATAGGAGTCGGGACCTATAAAGCTATTTTGAATGTAAATCAAAAGTGTTTAATTTATTTAAATATCTAATTGTTTTTTGAAGAAGTGGTAGTGCATAATTTCCCAGAAACTCCTCAACGAACATTCTTCCATGATTGATTCATTATATCACATATCATATTTGCCAATCCAGCAATCATTATCCCACTGATAACATTGGATTATAAATTTTATCAGGGTAAACATTCGTACTGTAATCAACCTCCAAGAGAGCGGTGAGCATGCCAGCTGTGGGAACCCTCTGCATTCCTCTGGTTTTAGCTATGATCCTATTGAATTCATGAACAATGGGATATTCTACTACAATTTCAACATTCAGGTTACTTCTTCATCTGGAAATGAATTGTTTTTAATCATTTTAATCAAAAGACAACTATGTCAAATGAAATTTCACACCAATTCATCCTGTGATTTGCACTCAAACTTATTAACAAAGTAAGATTTATTAACAACGAGCAGGCCCGTTGGGCCTGCTAATACACAGCTCACTCGGTGCTGCTACGCAGCACCTCGTTCGCAAATTTCAAAGTTTTAAAATTAACCATTCAAATTGATTGGATATTTTTTGCCGCATCAAAACGAATGAAATATTCAATTTTATAAAGGAGCAGAGTGGAAAAAAGAACGGCGTCGGTTAACGTCTTAGTTATTTTTTAAACCATGCGAGTTTTGTTCCAGCGTTCCGTTTTGATTGCAAGAAGATTTTAATTCTCATACTGATACTGACATTGCACCATTTTGTTTTGTTCACATCCAGGCCAGGAACTGTCTGCGTAATCTGCTACACCTATATTCGACTCGATTGAATCGTAGGATTTTGTAAACTTAACGGCTAATTTGGAAACTGTAGTCTATAGTTACTACTGTTATCACCGACTCAACATTGATCATCAGCCAACCTCTGCCACAGAAAACAATCCATCTGAAATATCCTCCCATATTCAAGTCATGTCTTTTGGGTTCCAAAGGGGGGAAAATCAAATTCACCCCCTCAATATAGGTTTCATAAATCACATTTTGATACATTTGAAGGGTTAAGCAGGGGATCGCACTTGGTTGGGATCAGTGATGTCCACGTACCCCATCTCCTCGTTCACAGCTCCAGTCGAGTAAGGAGTTGCTGTTTGGAGGTGTGTAACCCGGAACCGGTGGCTTATCCGGGTATTGGACGAGGAATTCTCCAAGGGCTATCTTGAATGCCTCTAGCTCCTTCACCGTGTTGACTTGCTTAGGGAGCGAGTTTCAGAGAAGAGCAGATTTTACCCCAAATGAATTGTCATATGCAGTGGAAACCGAGCGCGATGCCTTGGAGTTGAATGGTAGAATTTTTGCTCGGAATCCAGACGTTCGTTGTTGTAGAATTCCAAACTTTTGCTGTTCGGGGCCTTTTCCTGCAGAATCTTCCAAGTATAGTGTATCTTTCACTTCTGCGTTGCCTGTTATGTGGATACCAAGGTGTCTCCCGGATGATGTCGGTTTGAGGATGTTACCATCAGGCGCAGTGTACTGTCTCAGCTCTGCTGTGAAGGGTAGGTTTCTCAGGAGGTAGGAGTTTTTGAGGCAGCAGTTCATGACCTCAAACTTATTCTGTGGAACGAAATAGGGAAATTTTCCCAATTTCTTAAAAGTGACTGAGCTGAGAATGATCAAAGTATGAAGGATTTGATGATGAGGCCACTTCAAGGAGACTTTGCCGTTTCACTTTCAGGATGCCTTAATTAGGCCAAAAATACCGAAAATTAACACTTGCCCACCTTGATTTCTTACGACTCAAGTGTTTTCAAAGGCATCTTAGGAAAAGCTCCGTGTCTCTATCGAGTTATCAACTCACTTGTGTTGATAAACATCCTGGAGGTCGTTCTGCGTCGTTGCCCAGCTAAATATTAAATTTTCCCCAAAAATCGATGCATCCAAGTGTGAAGTAGGCTGGATAAAAGTGATGCATTTTCCCAATTTTCGGAAAAGGGCTTTTAATCGTGTTTTATGTTTTTATGCTCTGAAAATGATTCAAAATTTTTGGAATATGTTTGTATTGTAGATACACGACCCCTAGGACCTTTGTAGCTGGCATTCTTATTTCTTCCCTATCAGAAACTCAGAAACATCAATAACCCAAAAACCGACCTCGGACCCCCAGTTCCATACTAAGTCTTAGTATTATTTCAGAGAGGATTGCATGCGGGCTGGTAAAATTGTACAATAGTACAATGTAGAAGTGGACAATGTTCACGTTGTGTTACTCAATAATTTCAAAGAGAAGTAGTAGTTGTCATGACAACCTTTACATAAATACAGAGGTCATGAGGTCATGAGTCATCTAGAGGACCTAGCTGAAGTGAAGGTTAGAGCAATAGCTGCATGTTGGCTTTCATAGATTCAATGTAAAACCAATGTAATTTCTTACCTTCATGCAAAGTGCATATTATAGTACTGTGAATGTTTCTTACCCTGATGCAGCTCTCTAAACTATTAAGGTATAATATGTATATTCCGGTAGAAAACAGGCAGGATTTCACGAGTCAGGGAATTCACTTGGAGCAATGATTCCAAACCGGAATCCCCAAAAATCTGTTCGCACTTTTTGAGATATGGGCTATGGCCTCGTTCTTTTCTGACCATGGGAATTTTTCGAGAAAATCACTAAAATTTCATGAAATGGGGAGGTAACCGCCTGTGTAAAAAACAGGGAAGCAGAGTTTAAAGCGCCTGGAACAGGCACAATTCTTGTTTAAAACGAAATTGCAATTAACTTATGAATAATTTGAATTCATATCATTGAACAAGACAGAGTTACCATAAACTCGCATCTTTCGGTTTCATCTTGTGGTGGTAGACCAGGAAGCAGGCTATAACAACACCCGTTCGACCCAGACCAGCATGACAGTGGATTCCGACCTTTCCCTCACTTTGAGCAAAGGACACTACTTTGCAAATGTCAAGCAGCGTCCTTTGAAGAGGCACCGAGTAGTCCTGTAGCAGAGAAGTACAAGTCAAGAATAAGCTAAGCAAGAATCAGCTAAGCAGGTGATTGGTGTCACTTGTTTTACAATATCAGATTTTTTAGTTTTTAGTATCAAAGATTGATTGGTGAAATTCAACATGTCATCGTTACTAGATCTTAATTTATTAAAGGGGTAGTACACTCCAGAAAAAGTACCACTTTTTATGATCTAATTTACTAACCAGTACTGCGAAAATAATTATAGTGAAATCCCCATGTTTCTACTTACTCCCAATCGCGAGATATCGCACCTATATGTTTTGGCGCGATTACATCACTCGGGCAGCTCACCTCAGCTGACGCTGTGCGCGCTGTGTGAAATATAGTGTATTCTCCTATACCTACCTCTTTTTTACTCATGCATTTTCAATCGCATAAATTATGTGCTTCTCTCCCTTCTATGATCCATGCAATTGCTTGAGTCCATGCTATCAATTACACGATCTGTCACGATGAAATTAAAATAGGGAATTACAAATTAGAAAGGGATATACCTACTGGAAGTAATATGAATATTTGCGAATTATAATAGAAAATTGGTAAAGATATGTATTCTTGCGATACTTGCAAATGAGTTTTAAAAACGATTCTCTTAGGACACCAATGTATGATAATAATTCTTAATCTTGAAGTTATAGATTATACACCCTAATACTCAAATAGAATTTGTTTGCTGTTGCACTTCTATCCTCTACATCCGTTTTCATGAAGCATATCTCTGAGTTAGCTCTAGCATTGTGCACATTGACTGTCCATGAAAATTATTAGGAATGGGACGAAACAAATTATCACGGCTGGCTTTCTAGCGGAGGTTTGATATTGTTTTCTACAGTGAGGTTGAACTTGAAGACGAAACAAATTCAGTCAGCCACGAGAAAAAAGTACAGGTTTTGTATCGACGAGTTGTCTGTGCTATGTGATCCTAGCCTGGAACCAAGAAATATAGAAATTAGTGACCATGATTGTGATGAGAAGCCTTCTATTCTGTCATTGGATACGAAAATGGAAACTAAAATGGCGGTTCAGAGAATGAGATATTTTACATTGGTGAGAGTAACAAGGATGGCAGTTTCCGATGGATTGGTGTTCCTTTTCACGATGTGAAGCTGTCCACGGGCCTGATGATGACTACTGTTGTCGTATCAGTGACTCTTTCTATAGTGTTATGGACAAAGAGGGTAAAAATTGTATTACGGAGACTAAAGTTTAACTTGATGTGATAGAGAACCCGGACATAATGACTATATTGAAATTATTACGATTGACATACAGTAAAGGTAGTAAATCATATTTGAGCAAAGAGGTGGACAATAAAGGCTATCGCCATTTGTGCTACAAATTCTTTGTTTTCCTGATAAATTGTCACTTTACAGTGCATATGACCCGATACATAGTAACCGCCTGTGTTGTACAGCATATCAGGCAGCAATATCCTGATGAGAAACACGAGTACACTGGCTTCAAAGCTGGAAATGCTTCTGTATAATCGTACAAGGTTTTTTTTATATGCTTTAAAGATGGATCTATTGGTTATCTAACTGCTCTAAGCCAATAAAGTAGTATTACAAAGTAAACACTAAACAACAAATTCTGAATCCAAATCGCCGTATCCAAATTATAGCTTTACTAGCAGGCCCATTGGGCCTGCAATCACACAGCTCACTCGGCGCTGCTACGCAGCGCCTCGTTCGCAAGTTTTAAACACTGCCATTCGAATTGATTGGATATTTTTTACCGCATCAAAAAATTCCAATTTTGTCAAAAGTTATGCGCAAAATTCAAATATTCAAAAAAATTTATGAAGGAGCAGAGTGGAAAATAGATCGAATTCGTCGGTTATAGTCTTAGACGTGCTAAACCATGTGAGTTTTGTTCCAGTGTTCCGTTTTGATTGCAAGATGATGTTAATTCTGGCAACTGATTCATACTGACACTGACATTGGATAATTTGTTTTGTTTGCAGGCCAGGAACTGTCTTCGAAATCTGCTACACCTACATTCGACTCAATTGAATTGTGCACACCTTGTAACCTTAACGGTTATTTTTACAACTGCAGCTACTACTGTTTTCACTGACTCAACCAACCTCTGCCACACTGAAAGCAATGCAACTGCAATATCCTCCGTTATTCAAGTTATACCCATTCCCCATCTTGAGATCTTAAATTTGAAGTTAAGGAAATGTAAAAAAATCTCAAAAGCTACAGCACAGCATTAAACAGTCATAGCGTAATAGAAAGCACTCGCATAGAACTGATCATAATCTGCACGTGCGAAAAATTGGTTTCCATAGCAACGGCGCGACTTAGCCCAGCTTAGCCTTCGTTTCTCTTGATATTTTCTTGGCAAGCTCAAATTTTAATTGTGTACGGCGGCACAGACAGACATAATTCACGTGCTCTTACGAAATTATAATTAAGATAGTAGTCGAATTTAGTAGTTGGTATCAGTAATATTGCATATGGACGAAATAGTTTATTTGGAAATCTTTAAACTGCTGCTAATGGTGATAAAGGTACTTTTATTACTCAAAAGTTTATTATGATCGTCCTAAGACATGACAATATCAATTCTTATCATGGCTAGAGAAAATAGCTAGAGATACAAATAGCGAACGGTGAAAATACAATCTCATGCGTCAGATCATCACCATGTTATGCAAGGCCCTGTTACAGACAGACCTCGATCAAGTTGTCAGTTGGTCGTTGAACAACAACATGGTGCTCCACCAGGATAAATTCGAGGTAATGAACTTCTGTCTCAACAACTCGTACCTCCTAAGAAACCTCCCTTTCACTGCGGAGCTGAGGCAATACACAACACCCGATGGAAATATTCTTCAGCCAACCTCATCCGTCAGAGACCTTGGTGTTTACATTACCGACGACTGTAGCTGGACCCTACAAGTAAATAATGTTGTTAGTGACTCACGCAAGATCGCCTCATGGGTCCTTGGGACTTTCCGGGACAGGTCTGAGCTTACAATGCTGACCCTCTTCAAGTCCTTGATACGGAGCAGACTGGAATACTGTTGCCCAGTGTGGGATCCCCACTTTATCAAGGATATCCAGGCAGTGGAGTCTATCCAGCGTTACTTCACTAAGCGGATAATTGGCACCAAAGATACGGACTATTGGGATCGGCTTAAGAAGCTGCGATTGATGTCTCTCCAGCGTAGACGTGAACGATACACGATGATCCATACTTGGAAGATCCTGCAGAACAAGGCCCCAAATAGCACTGGTTTAGAGTTCTACAGTAATGAACGTCTTGGAATACGGGCTAAGATCCTGCCGTTCAACTACAAGGCACAACGTTCAGTCTCAACAGCCTACGACAACTCATTCGGGGGTAAAGTCAGCTCGTCTCTGGAACTTACTCCCTAAATCAGTCAACTACGCAACAGCCTTAGAGGCATTCAAAGCAGCCCTTGGAGACTTCCTCACACAATACCCGGATAAGCCACCGGTTACGGGTTACACACCTCCAAACAGCAACTCCTTACTCGACTGGAGCTGTGAACGAGGAGATGGAGTACGTGGACATCACTGATCCCAACTGCGATCCCTGCTAAACCCTTCAAAATGTATCAAAATGTAAAATGTATGTAAAATCAAATTGCCTGAAAAATAAAACCCCGACAATTGTACCCGATTTAGCACCTTGAATTCACACCAACACATAGATTTCACACGTATTGTAACGCTGCGCGGCAACCTGTCCTGCCCAAGTGACGTCATCGCGCTGAAATCTATAAACCGCAATAACTCGCGAACTAATTGAGGTAGAGACATGGGGATTTCACCATTTTAAAACGTGAAGTGTGAGAAATCATAAAATCATAATTTTTTGCATGCTGTTGGAAGTCGATTCTATAGTATACTACCCCTTTAATAAGTTTAGTGCAAATCACAGAGGGAATTAGTTTGAAATTGCATTTGACATATTTGATTAAAATGTCAAACAATTCATTTTAAGATGAAGAAGGTACCTGAATGTTGAAATTGTAGTAGAATATCCCATTGTTCATGAATTCAATAGGATCATAGCTAAAACCAGAGGAATGCAGAGGGTTCCCACAGCTGGCATGCTCTCCGCTCTCTTGAAGGTTGATTACAGTACGAATGTTTACCCTGATGAAATTTATAATCCAATGCTATTAAGTGGGATAATAATGATTGCTGGATTGGCAAATATGATACGTGATATAATGAATCACTCATGGAAGAACGTACGTTGAGAAGTTTTTGGGAAATTATGCACTACCACTTCTTCAAAAATGAAAAACAAATAAATAAATTATATTCACTTTCATTTACAGTCACAAAGTTTCATATTCACTACATGATATGGCCCTTACTTTTAGCTTAATAGATCCCAACTCCCATTCATTTTTCCGCAGTGGGTTACTGCCCTGGCCAGGACGGTAACTGCCGAACTGGCTGAATTTCAACTTAGGGATTCTAATTTACAATTATCAAAGAATACTCACGCCAAAAATGAGCCAATCATGTCATGTTTCTCCATTTCTGTATAATTTGGTCTGGCCATGGCTAGTATTGTATCAGTCACCCAGCGAGTAAAAGAGGGACTTCAGATTATCATTTGTCATATTATGTAACAAAACTGACACCAGCGGCAAAATTCTCGCCGTCCGTGGTCCCTGTTTGCACTATGCAGGCGCTTAATTTCCCTCCCCGGAGCTTGACATGACAGCATGACACTTCGTCCTTACCAAAGAACCAAAGGGCAAGGCTTAAATACTTTGTGCGTGCTCATTCAATCCCCGCGCGCTATCATAAGTCTGGGCAAAATCGCGGACCTGCCAGTAGGTCTTAGCTGTAAATAGTTAAATACACTGGGCATGCCATTATGCTGGACCAAAGTAACTTAAGATTTTAGAATCTGGACTAACCTGTGATCCAAACCCGGGATTGTTCATGATTAATACACAGCTAGTACCTGAGTACAATGGTACAATAAGATAAAATTGTACAAGGGTTCAGCATGCATGTAAGCATGCAAATCACATGGGGGACACAACCCCTCAACCAATGCTAGAGCAGATCAAGGATCTCGTGAATGCTATACTTAGTGTGTATGTAGGAAAGAAGGAGGAAGCAGAACTCATAACCACAAGGTCTCCGATTATACATCTGATCATGGCGTCTCCTAGTCATTTTATTGCAGCCATGGACCATGTTGACCTCGCACAATGTCTTTGCGGTTGCTGCCGAAGCGAGAATATGTGCTGATGATCTCTTTTCAGTCGGTATTTTTCATATCTCTCAATTCAGGCCTCATTTACCCTGACCCAGTGCTCAGGTATCTTGGTTAGGGTTAAGGTTCAGAAAACCAATCCGATATCCATTCAATACTTCAATTCTTCAATAATCATTATTTATTTTTCAAATTTGCTTGAAATAGCAAATCCATAATCATAGGACAAAGTTTTAAGTTTTTTGGGGTGGAGGCCCGCTGCGGACTGTGGCACACCCTTTGTTTTAGAGTGGACTCTAAGGCACAGTTGCAGGGAGTAGGGGACAATTTTTTTGTCCCGACAGATCCCTATCATTAGAGATCAGGAACATGAGGTAGATACTGATTGTCTGCGACGCTCATTACTATTTCAGGATTCATTAGGGCTTCCGTTCCCATGAGAAGAATATTCTAATAATACTATGACTTGATTGCACATGATCTCGGCACCTGGCTAAACAATCTGATATAGCACAAGAGATGCCTCTCTGTAGAATCCAGCCATCAAATTCATGAAGAGGTGGATATATCATGAGAGTGGACAGCAGGACCTCAGAATCTCCTGCACCTTGGATTCCTCTCATTGAAGAGTGGGAAGCCCACCGACCACCGTGGATGGCAGACAGACTTGGGGTGCGTGAAGTTACCATTCCAAGTCACCCTCAATCCCCATAAGCCGCACTTACTTGGATTGACCTGAACCCCTTAATGTTAATATTGGCTATCAATGAGTTATGAGACGTTTCACATAAGAAAACATTTTATTGACTGTTGACTTTATTACCAGTGAGAGAACAGGCCAGGTATTGCCATCTGTTGAATACTCCAAGCATCACATCGTTCATATTTGCAGGACTTCCCTCCACAGAATACCTGGAAGTGTATAATGCTACACAGGCAATGAACATGCATGGAAAACATGGGGAAGCATATTGGGAAAATGTTTGAAAAATTGAAAATAAGTCAGTAATAATTCGTGTTGGTAATCAAAAGTCATGTCAGTACCAAATCGAAGTGTACACAATGGTTGGATCAATAGAAGTATAGAGAGAAAAAGTAACAGGCACATGTCCAAATTCTACATGCACAGATTTTCCGTGTGCGGCTCACTGTCTGTCATTAACAGCCAGTGAGCCATGCATGACTATGCCACACATTGAAAAGCCGCGCATTTAGGAGTTCAACATAATCAACATGCCACTGTAACACAGTAACATGATACACCATTGATTAGACTCCCTGGAGTAAAACAGGTCAAGTGTAGTTTTGATCAATGTAAAAAACTTTGTCTTCCAATGCCTTAAATCCCCTTCCCCAGTCCCCCCTCTTGTAGTTGCATACAGAAGTGCTGCAGTAGCTTTAAATTCACCTGGCATTGAAGAGGTCCAGCAGTTACATGTCGGAATGCTTCTGATATTCTTGAATATGATGAATTCACAGACTTGGGGTCATTGCGTGGTAAAGGGGATATAGTTGATACAACCTGCATAACATTCTCCTTTGCTCACCCTCAGCTGCTGTCTGTTTTCATATTGCATAGTTCATAACTATGTAACTATGAAGACATGAGACAATCTTAGTTCATAATATAATGTGTTTTATTAACATTTATATAAGTATGGTAATATTTCAATCATTTTGGCTGTGGACAATGCCTTACAACAGAGAAATAATTTTGAACATGCGGTTCTCTCTTCAGGATAGAATGTGTTCTCATGGATGAAATAGGCCAGTAAAAATACTGAAGGCTCCTATTTTATGGGAGACGGACCAGAACTTCACACTAACCCCAATCACAAAAGTGCTCAATTTTATGCATTTAATTATATTGTTTCTGAGGGCCATCATCATATACATCATCAATGTGGAACAATGAACTAAGAAACTCCTGCTGAAGGAACTCAAAGATCGTCATTACGTTGCCTGTCCTGTATAACATGTAAGCACACCAATACAGAATTTAGTAACCAGCCCTACCCAATCCTCCATTGCTTGCATAAGCACAGTGCACACATCACACCTTATCCCATGAAAAACAATATATCCCACCAGATTGATGAGTTGGGTATTTTATGGATGGGAAAAATCCAGAAATTTAGGAAGGGTTCACAGTCAGGGTACGCAAAATATTTCAAGAGTATGCATCTGGCAGTGAAATTAAGCCTGATTAGCTATAATTAGATATTTTCCCAAAATTTGAGACTATGCAAGGAACTTTTTCAGAGTATGCAATGCATAGTCTGCATACCCTCTGGCTACTAAGTTCCTGGAGAAATCCATCTGAGTTTAACAGACACATAATAATAAGCAGTTACATGTCCAAGTGGTGACTGTATACCACAACTTACATGGTCGAGGATACAGCCGAGACTGTGTAAGATGAATATGGAGGAGGCATGCTGAGTAATGAGTTCATTATCATAGGTATATGGTCACAGCTGAGATCATGGAACTGGATTATACCCTGATCAGAGACAACTGGGACTGACTATTCTACAGCCAAACAACAGTATTTCTTCCCACTTGGGTCTGAGGACTCTTGTCCAGAGTCATCACTTAATTAGATTTTTGAGAACTCCTTTATGAATCAAATTTCATTTTTAGCTTTTTGTGCTGTTATTCAGTGGAGACCGTATAACCAAACTTTAGCAGTTGCTAAAACAAGCTTGGGAGGCAGGAGGGGTATAATCTAAACACTGCTATTAAACCTATACTCTGCAGTGTGATCAACATTGAGTCAAAAGTTCCTTAACCTTCCAATAGGTATAAACTAAAAACAGCTCAAAAGTAATTCAAACTCAGTTGCAGAAATAATCAGACTGAGTATGAAAAATGACATCAACACTCATTTCACAAAACAGTGTCCATGATTCAATAAACATTATGCTGGATCTTCCAGCCCATATTATATAGACATCAATGGTGAAGTCCATATCTATTTATGGAAATTAATGCTGCATAGGCAAAGGAACGCTGATAATGTCTCCCATACAATACTTCTAACTACAAGACCACCACATTAGTTTAATGTTTACTATTTATAAAAAACAAAAACGAAAGCAAACAATTCTTTCAATTTAAGATCATCCAAGACAAAACAGAACATTAACACTGAAAGGTGGATTAACGCTCCACCTCCAAAACCACCTTAAAGGCTTCAAAAACCACCCGAAACTGCATGAAACCAGCCGAAATTGCTGTAACCAGATCCGATCCCCGACAAGCAAGACTTTTTTAGTTTCGTATGAGAAAGGTGTGCACGTGGCTTTCCATGTCAACCGTTGATTGGTATGTCTCCCATGTAAACGGGGCTGAGTGACGTCACAGATCTAAACGTCAATTTTTCTGTATCCTAAACCTAACCATAGCCCTAACCAAAACCCTAACCTTAATCCTAACCCTAACCCTAACAAATCCTGACCCTAACCAGAACCCTAACCCTAGTCCTTAAAGCGCTAGGTGCGCTTAATTATATTTTTCTGAGTGACGTCATTGTCATAGATAATAAAGGCTCCCGTTTACATGGGAGACTGACCCGTTGATACTTGATATGATATAATCCCTTCTTGTCAGACGTTGTCTGACCATTATTTCGCGCGCGCCTGCCGATTGCTAAACACGCATATCCCTGTCTGCGTTGCCCTAACCAGGACCCTGGTTACGCGCACGGAGTGCGCGGCGCGGCAAGCGCTAAACCCCTGGTTAGGGGAATGTCTGCGTTGCACGGCGCGCTTCCTCAGAACAGGGTAGCGCAAACCCCTTCGGGGGTTTCCCCCAAAAAAAAAATTCAAAAAAAACTAAAAAGGAAATTGGAAAAATGCCCCATCAAATTTTTATTTCCCAAAAAACAGGGGTTTCCATGTTCAATCTTTTTGGGATTTCCCCAGAAAGGGCCTATGACTCAAGGTTAAAGTCAATTTTTTATAAATTAACCATCCCCCAAAACCAAAACCCCCAACCCAATCCCCAAACCCCAAACAAACCACCCTTAAAGCCCCAAATTTATCCAAAAACGAAACCCAAATTAATTTTTCTTTTTAAGTCTTTTCCAAGAAAAAACCCGCTTAAACATGGGGGTTTAACGCTATAAACCTAAAGGTTAAAAAACCCCCCCCCAAAAAACCCGTTGCTGAACCAATTTCCCCGCGCGTTTTTGCCGTTGGGAAAAACGTTTTCCTGTTTTCGTTGAAAGGGACCCTCCCCAAAAACGGGGCGGGGGGAAAGGGCCTAAACCCCTTTTAAAAGCCTGAAGGGGTTGAAAGGCGCTTCCCCCCAAAAAAAATCCGCCCAAACCGCCCCAACCCATTGCGTTTGGGTCCCTTTAAAAAGGGGTGCCCGTCTTGCAAGATAAAAGGCCCCCGGGTTTTGGGGGTGCCCTTTTTTAAAACCCCTTTTGGGGCTTTCTGAATTGTTAGCGTCCAAAGCAACAGCTTTTTGGGTTCCCCAACCCGGCCCGGGTTCGCCCCGGGTCCCGGGGCGGGGCTGCGCAAAAACCCCTGGTTGGGGAATTTTGCTTGGAAGGCCGGCTTTTCGCGGGGTTTCCGGGCGTACCCCAATTCGCGGCGGGGTCCGAGGAAAGGGTAAAATTGCGGGAAAAAACCTCCTTTTTTAATGGGGGGGCCCCCTTTTTTAAATTTTTTGGGGGCAAATTTTCCAAGTGTCATAGCTGATTCAGAAAAACCTTTTTAAAATTGGTGGTTTGCCTTTTTTTTTCCCCAAAATGCCGAATTCACTCCCCGTTGAGTTTTTTGCCGGGCTTCCCGCGGGAGAAAGTGGGGTTGGGGATTTTGATTTTAGGAAAAACGGTTTCAAGTTTGGTTTTTCAAGGCCAAAGGGTCCCCCAAAGTTAAGCATCCGGAGTTGCGCAAAATTGGGGTTTTGCGTTCAATATTTATTAAGGTGGGTTTAGTTTAGCGGATTGAAGGGGAAATTGTTTAAAAGGGGAAATTTTTTTCAAAAAAAGGTCAAAATGATTTTTCAAAAACCTGTAGAAAATCCTCGCGACCCCTTTGCAAATCCGTTTATTTTCCCCCAGCAAATTCCAATCATTTTTTTCAAGGGGATCCCAAGCCCCGGGACCGCTTAAGGGAACGGGCTTAAACGGGAAATTAAACAAGGGGCAAAAAAACGGTAAAGTTTTGGGGTTGGGGACCCTTTAACTAAAAATCCTTTCAACCCCTCCCCAAGAAACTCGTTAAGGGCCCCCGCGGCAACTTTACTGGCCCCCGCTGGCAAAAAAAAAGGGAAAGACCGGGCTTGGTCCTCCCCACTTCTAAACTCTCTGCGGGCAATTGGGGAACGAGAACATGAACCTACCAACTCAACGGGATTAGATAATGGTGTTAACGCGGACATAGCCCTTACTGGACGATAGCAGTCTCGTTCTACTCCATATACCACTACCAGCATCTCTCCTGACATCCTGGAAAGTGCACGACTCTGATCCTGGAAATTCTCGAATAATCATTCTGACTACACAACAGAACCTTGATTTCCTCCGTCAGACTTCGATTCGTCAGACTTCGATCCGTCGATTCGATTCGTCGATTCGATTCGTCGATTCGATTTGTCGATTCGATTCGTCGATTCGATTCGTGGATTCGATTCGTGGATTCGATTTGTCGATTCGATTCGTCGATTCGATTCGTCGATTCGATTCGTGGATTCGATTTGTCGATTCGATTCGTCGATTCGATTCGTCGATTCGATTCGTCGATTCGATTCGTCGATTCGATTCGTCGATTCGATTCGTCGATTCGATTCGTCGTCGATTCTCGATTCGTCGATTCGATTCGTCGATTCGATTCGTCGATTCGATTCGTCGATTCGATTCTCGTCGATTCGATTCGTCGATTCGATTCGTCGATTCGATTCGTCGATTCGATTCGTCGATTCGATTCGTCGATTCGATTCGTCGATTCGATTCGTCGATTCGATTCGTCGATTCGATTCGTCGATTCGATTCGTCGATTCGATTCGTCGATTCGATTCGTCGATTCGATTCGTCGATTCGATTCGTCGATTCGATTCGTCGATTCGATTCGTCGATTCGATTCGTCGATTCGATTCGTCGATTCGATTCGTCGATTCGATTCGTCGATTCGATTCGTCGATTCGATTCGTCGATTCGATTCGTCGATTCGATTCGTCGATTCGATTCGTCGATTCGATTCGTCGATTCGATTCGTCGATTCGATTCGTCGATTCGATTCGTCGATTCGATTCGTCGATTCGATTCGTCGATTCGATTCGTCGGTTCGATTCGTCGATTCGATTCGTCGATTCGATTCGTCGATTCGATTCGTCGATTCGATTCGTCGATTCGATTCGTCGATTCGATTCGTCGATTCGATTCGTCGATTCGATTCGTCGATTCGATTCGTCGATTCGATTCGTCGATTCGATTCGTCGATTCGATTCGTCGATTCGATTCGTCGAATCGACGAATCGAGGACTGACGGATCGAAGTCTGACGGATCGAAGTCTGACGGAGGAAATCAAGGTTCTGTTGTGTAGTCAGAATGATTATTCGAGAATTTCCAGGATCAGAGTCGTGCACTTTCCAGGATGTCAGGAGAGATGCTGGTATATGGAGTAGAACGAGACTGCTATCACAAGTAAGGGCTATGTCCGGGTTAACAATCGGTATCTAATCCCGCGCTTGTTATTGATAGGGTTCATGTTGCTTTCACACTAGGGAGCTAGGGCGGTAGTGCGACACCTGAACTCTCGTTCCCAAGCACAGTTGCAAGGGAGTTTACTATGCCTATAGAGGGGATGTGATGTTAGACCGCGGATCAGTGCGTTTGATATAGTACTTGCTTATTGATCGGGGGATGTAATGTCGGGGCGGGGGAGTCAAATGTTGCACCAATCGTCAAACTGCGACATTTGACCCTCTGCTTTCCTCTATAGATAGGCGTGGTGTTGGGGGATGTTATGTTGGGGGTCAAGTGTCACTTTACCGTTTTCTTGCCATGACACAGTACAGTTAAATCCTAAGCGGATCTGCTGATGGACCGCTTAGCGGGATCCGCTTAGATAATGTGATTGAATCTGTTAAGCTGTTAGTGCTAAGCGGATCCGCTAAGCTCAGCGGATAGCTTTACCGTTTTTTGAAAATCATCTCGATTATAATATTCAGAAAAATTGCCATGACACAGTTCCATCTTAAGCGGATCCGCTAAGCTAAGCGGATCCGCTTAGATAATATGATTGAATCTGCTAAGGGATTCAGTTTAACTAAGCGGGATCTGCTTAACTAAGTGGATCCGCTGAGGTATTGCAATATGAGTTTTCTAAGATCATTAAATCATTTTGATTTGCTTTTTGCTCGTATCGTATACTTGATGCCATCTTTGAGTCAATTTAACTCAATCCGCTAAGCTGAATCAGCTTCATTACAGTATTGAACAAAGAAACAAACCTGATTAGTTCATGCGTTTCTCCTGAACGTCTTCAGTATGACTATGCTTTAAAAGTTGACATTGGACCCATAGCACCACCACCATAAGCTTAAGCAATGCCTGCAATTACTCTGCCATCAGACTGCAGACAGATCCGCGATCGCGCACAGTATAACAATCGCGCGCGCGGGAAAGCAACCAGCACAAAGTACTAGCAGACGGGTCA
Organism: Beroe forskalii; assembly: GCA_011033025.1. NCBI lineage: Eukaryota > Metazoa > Ctenophora > Nuda > Beroida > Beroidae > Beroe > Beroe forskalii. Next base: position 2,410 of record WFMF01000937.1, on the reverse strand, counting down.
CGTGACATAACACGTGACATGACGTCACGAAACACAAAAAGCCCCTGCGGACAAGGAAGGCGTTGTCCACCCCAAAAAACTTGATATATTCGTGATCAGCTCATCGAGATCTATCAGTGAAGAATTGTGCCCAAAAAACTTTGAAAAAAGGGCGCACCCTAGTTTCTAAGCCCTAGCCCGCATAGATGTGTGTTGTGTGTTTACGCGACGCGCGCTTCCCTACGGAAGATACGCCGCGCGCGCCTGAATTTGCCCTAACCAGGACCCTGGTTACGCGCACGGAGTGCGCGGCAAGGGGAACGCCTGAATAGGTGTGCGTACGCGCGCACATAAGTGTGCCTATATGCGCGCGCGCGTACGCACACCTATGCGCGCGCGCGTACGTACACCTATGTGCGCGCGCGTACGCACACCTTTGCGCGCGCGCGTACGCACACCTATGCGCGCGCGCGTACGCACACCTACGCGCGCGCGCGTACGAACACCTATGCGCGCGCGTACGCACGCGCACACCTATGCGCGCGCGCGTACGCACACCTATGCGCGCTCGCGTACGCACACCTATGCGCGCGCGCGTACGCACACCTATGCGCGCGCGCGTACGCACACATATGCGCGCGCGCGTACGCACACATATGCGCGCGCGCGTACGCACACATATGCGCGTACGCATAGAGTTACCTTTAGGATCAGGACAGGGAATGTCGTACACCCTTCTATGTATGCACAATAAACAAAAAATAACATATGCCTTCGAAAATATGATTATAATTTGTAAAACTATCTTTATCATTTATTAATATTCATTCATTCAGTATTCACATAATATTGAATTTATAGTCTACAAGCTTTAAAGAATCTGCGTATGTTTTACTTTAGAATATACAGACGGTTTATTAAAATTTGATAACAACAAATGCAATTCAACTCAATATTTATTTGTTTATTTTCGTAAAAAGCTAAACGTCATCATCGAGCAAAGCTTAAGAACATTATGACTTTAAACAAATCTTAAAACAAATATTTATTTTTGCACCGAAACAGTTCCTAAGCCCGCATAGGTGTGTGTACGCGCCGCGCGCTTCCCTACGGGACACTGTGCTGGGGAAGCGCGCCGCGCGAGCCACACAGGGATATACGTGTTTAGCAACCGAAACAGTTGAAAACCTTTGCTTGCTCAGGCTTTAAGCAACGCATTAGTTAATGAATCGTATCACACATCGGCCACCGTGCAAGGCGCATCATTTGCATTACTAGCGCAACTGACACTGACAGCAACTCCTTCACTAGCTACGGTGTCTTTGGTATTGCTGCTCGAGTTCTCGCTGCCTTGCTGGGAGATATTCCCACTGTCCCCATTGTGCACTGACACATTGTCCTTGCCTGGTTCGCGAGCCAAGACCCCCACCTCTGCTGAGTAAACGGGGAGTTCTCTCCCCACCCGGCCCTCCCACACCCGCCATCCCACAAAGTAAAGCACAGTCCCCAGGGCTTTGGTTACCATGGCCAGGGAGAATGAGGCCACCATGACTTTGGTGTTGTCGTACTCCTGACAAGCCCCCGTGTCTCCGCAGTCATTTTCCTGGGGAGATAGGATTAAAGGTGTTTCGAATACATGAGGTCTTGTCGACGTTTTGCTTTTGTGGTACTGGTTTGAATCATGTTTAATTGTTTATTCCAGTATTTGCAAATGTTTGGTCGCAAGTCATCAATTTTGTTAAATCTACTTGTCTCAGGAAGTTTCACTTACGTTCCATAGAATGCAGGCTCCGGTCAAAGAATGACCCGAGAATGATAGGGCCCGGAAATGATCCGAAAACCCTGAAAATGACGCTTTGTGAGGACACACCGCTATAACCCGCTCACTATCTTTGACACACCTAAAAGAAGAATGATAAATAAGAACATTTGTATGGAACATCAAGACTGAGAGTTTATATTCGTTGTCGAGGCAAGAGCCAGTTTTGGGGAACATGAATAAAGATAACGTAATACGCGACACGAGAAGCTGCACGAACCGTAGTTGACGGTCAGGAAGATGATGTTGGTAAGAAACGTCATGAACATTATCACAAGCAACATAATGAGGGAAGGGTATCAGCCATTTGCACCAGACGATGCCCAGCGTTTCCAAAACACCCGTGCCACAGAGCGAGAAATCCTGAAAGTGAAAAAGGAAGGAAAGAAATGGTTTTTAAGGAAATTCTTTTCTGCAAAAAATCTCTTTGGAAAAAAGAGCTTAAAGAGGAATTCACCAAAAAGGGGATTATTTAAAAATTTATTCTCAATTATTCCTTTTGGGGAAATTTTAAAATCCGGGTTTTTCCCCGTGAACGAAAAAAAAACACTACTTTTTACAATCAAAAGATTCAAATGACTTGTTTTCGGGTTTTTTTAGAGGGCGTTCCCG
>WFMF01000936.1:0-24415 GCA_011033025.1 Beroe forskalii | reverse complement strand
CCGAAGACTGGGATGAGTGGTTTCAGCTGTTTTACGCTAAAAAATGAAAAATGAAGGGACTTTCTAACAGGACTCATGGTGAACCTCAAGCTAACTTGTAAAAAAGTCCTAACGGGGCCACAAGCTCACCCTGGAAAGAACCAGAAATTTTCTGACATGCGTGGACCTATGTCAATCTCTGCCAAACGTTCCTCAACGCCTTATCGAAGATGTTTAATATGTGAAACTGTGAAACAAGGATCGTTGCAGAAGTGGATGTGTGGGGGATTATAGCATGTCGTTGACATAGTGACAGCATTTGTAAACTTATTTATTTCATTTTCAGTGAACAATGGTACTGAACGTTGCACTGTTAGCCGTGCGTCTAATTAACAATAACACTGCTGCCGGCAGCGGTGGAGTAACGCGTGATATCACACTTCTCCATCCCTCTCAGAGAGTGATTACAGTACTCTCTACTGTGCATCATGATCACGTGATATGGGAGAGATGGTGCACACGTGACACACACAGAATACGTCACGTGATCAGCAGCATACCACTCTCGGAGCCGGGTAACTATGAAAACTTGAATTACATTGAAACTTCTTCAATATCAGATGTGCTTGTGCTGATAGTGATACTAACTATATCAATATGCTGATACGTATATTCAATTTCGTGATTTCAGTTATAAGCATTAACATTAATTCTAATGAAATATAGTTAACTTCCTTATTAGATTTATTTCATTTAATATCTACATGATTGATTGCCTTGTTTGAGATCACTCTTGAGTTAATTCATTAATATATTACGCATAGTTCCACTTGTTTCATCGTTGAGTTTGACGATAAAAACATGATGGATACTCCCAAGTCACAGACGATCTTCGGGGCGCAATAGTGATCAATAACGTGTGTTTCCTGATTTCGATCGTCGACAGTATTATGACGTGAAAACTAAAATTTTTCGGATGGCATGCGATAAATTGGAACAGAAATTAAATAAGTACTCCTAAGATCGTCAGGAAATTTTACAATTTCTGCAGAACATTTATTTGATTTTGATTAAGATTTAAAATGAATGTGATCCATTTGCAGTTCCGATTCAAGCCATTGGGGTCCTACAATATGACTAAACACTTGAAGCTCAACTCTTGTAGAAATTCCACCTCAGATTTTTAAGCGGGGGGGGGGAGGGGCTTTTAAAACTAGGGGGCCAGGTAGTCCATCATGTCTATGGCTGAATTACATTTTCAAATATATTCGTCAAGTACCAAACCCACGTTACCAGGCTCATAATATGGACGCGAGCTCAGTGCAGACAATGGATGCTGTGAAAGACGTGATACGGCTCCTCATTCACGGGATCCCAAAGTCAAGTGACAACCAAATACCCGAACCAATGTCAGCAGGTATATCAAACAGTGTTTTAGTGTTATCATTAGATACCCGAACCAAGGTCAGCAGGTATAACAAACTGTTTTAATGTTACCATCAGATACCCGAACCAATATCAACAGGTTAATATCAAACTGTGTTTTAGTGTAACCAGTAGTAGTAGATACCCGAACCAATGTGAGCAGGTATGCCAAACTGTGTGTTAGTGTTACTATCAGATAACCGAACCAATATCAGCAGGTATATCAAACTGTTTTAGTGTTATCATCAGATACCCGAACCAATATCAGCAGGTATATCAAACTGTGTTTTAGTGTTGCCATCAGATACCCGAACCAATATCAGCAGGTATATCAAACTGTTTTAGTGTTACCATCAGATACCCGAACCAATATCGGCAGGTAAATCAAACTGTTTTAGTGTTATCATCAGATACCCGAACCAATATCAGCAGGTATATCAAACTGTGTTTTAGTGTTGCCATCAGATACTCGAACCAATATCAGCAGGTATGCCAAACTCTTTTTGTGTTACCATCAGATATCCGAACCAATATCAGCGGGTATATCAAACTGTTTTAGTGTAACCATCAGATATCCGAACCAATATCAGCAGGTTTACAGGTTTATCGAACTGTGTTTTAGTGTTACCATAGAACCGATTATCATTCTGAAAAGACCTGAGCGCCCTTTGAGATTACGAGTCCCAATGCTTTATTGATAAACTTTTAATCAAGAGCATCAGCTTTTGAGCTCATCTTGTTTTTCTCATAAAGGGCATGATCAGTTGGACCTCATTTTGCCATTTCATAATTCATTATCAAGTAACATCTCCCACTGACACTCCACGATACTATACTCCATGATACTCCACAGCAAGAGCTGTCGGCTACACCCCGCGGCTTTTCCTCCAGCTACCCCACCGACTTATCACATAATGAAATTCGTATTGCATTTACTATAAACTCATAAAAACAGGTATATGCTTGTTTTTCCCAGCCATCGTAACGAGGCTCAATACTATAATAAAGTGTTGTTTTTTTATTATAGTGCATCATCATCGCCTGGAGGAACTGCAGTTAGTTCGTTAACAAACCACGTGATTTGAGAGGTAAAATACGTTGTAGATGATCAGTGGTTGGTATGCAGTGTCTCGTATGTGGTACGCAGTGCATTATAGATGAAGTAGGTGGTAGGTGTAAAGATTATATAGTATCTTCCCTGGCTGAAACTGCATGGGGGTTTCAGGAGTGGTGCTTTAGTGGGATTGGCTTTAGTGGCGTTGGCTTTATAGTGTGATTGGTGCACTGTAAACTGAAAGAGACCGCATCGCAGCTGGGATATAGCGAGGCAGAGGATAGTTTCATCATAAAGCGGAATCATGTGATATGATGTGAATGGTATCTGACGTGGGATACTTATTTGGTAGTGCAAAAACCTGAAAAGGCGAGATTTTTGTCCTCAAAAACCCTAAATTTCACAACCCTTATTGACGAGGTTCAGAGAATGCGATTAATCCGGGATGATTGTTGAAGGCAAAATTCTTATACATTAATGCGAAAATAAGAAAATTTGGGATTTCTTCCAAAATTATAGCACCAGAATAGAATAAGAATAATATTTACAATCTTATTACATAGAATATTGTAATGTCAGATCGTTAGATAATCAAAAAGATTACCTAAAAAAGAATTCGAAAAAAATAAAAGATAAACAACGTCCGACATCCCCTCCAAATATACAGTGGTACGAAAAGTAGCTTTCAAAAGGAATGCATCCTCATAAAATTGCAAAGTGCAAACCTATAAAATTTCCTATCTTTAACAATAGAAATATCGAGTCTATCGCGGTGGTGGAGGTGAGCCCCCTTCTTCCCCAATCACGTGCTGATTTCGAGGGCTGTCCTTAGTCTTAGGCATACAATTCCTTCTCTACCGATGTAGTGATAAAGCTCGGTTCCCCTTTGATTTTCTGCTTCAGAGTTAGACTACTGTGGGCTTTCCTTTCCTCTTCAGATCTGTCTGGGCTGATGAACACCGACTTGGGGCTGAGTTTCACAACCGATAGGATCGTCTCAACATAGTCTCAACAGAATAGGTGCATGCTCAATGTGACTTTAACAGGCTGCGGCCAACGTTCTGAGCTGGGTCCTTGTCGTCCAATTCTTTCACAATTCTCGATGCATGGATCTTCCCTAACTGCTTAAAAATACTCCCATCACACTTGTCTTGAGGTGCTCCTTCTTTTCAAACAAGATCATGATGTTCCTGGACCTTTGTTATCTTCTGAACACATCTCACTGCTTCTTTCACATCTTGTGCTGTGATTTGCTCCATGTCACCTTGGTGCTCTCCTTCGTGAACATACAGCATCTCTGTAACTCTTGATCTCAGTCTGGATAGATGACTGTACCTCTTTGATCTGCTCCTTACTCCTGCAATCACTTCATTCTTGCCTTCTAGCACTCAGACTTGTCTTCTATAGCCTGTTTTTCAAGTCTCCCTTTCAGCTCGTCGATTTCTTCAGTGGCATCTCTCAACAAGTTCTTGTTCTCCGTACCTTTGTCTTGTCTCGAGAACGTGCTTGATTGCAGCTTCAAGACTTTATCACATTTTACACCATATACATAGCTCTTGTAAAGTATAAACAGGTCATTCAGGTGATGAACCTCAGAATCCTTCGATGGGTTGTATATTAGAACTCGAAATATGCAGTATTGATAAGGAACGGATTGGTGGAAACTCGAGGAGCATGATTTATTACTTGAATTCATCTTCAACTTGAGGATATCAGATTCTTTGTTTTGCCGTTTTGGGAGGATATTTGAGTTGAGTTGAATTTAAAATTCAGGGCAAGTTATTCACCGTAGAATGGTCCATAGAATATCTGTTGTACCACTACCAGAAGCTGTTGAAACTGGAAGCTGATATCAAGGAAGGCAGATCAAAGAAAATTAAAAAAGAAATTACCGCCCATCGAAGCAATAACTATTTAGTCTCGGGAAGTCTTTGGGGTCGTCACATAAGGACAATGGGGCTATAGTTCCAGCCTTTGAAATGAATGTCACTCATCAAAATCCAAAATGCATTGACGTAGAAAAATCGGGGGAACGGGCGTTTCACCTCACGACACTTCACCTCTAGGCAAAGGTTATGGTTATGGTCAGAGTCTGGGTAATTAATTATGGCGTTGGGTAAGGTTGGGGCTATAGTTGTTGGTGAGGGTCACGACTGGGGGATTCAGTGCTGTCAGGTCAAATGTCGTAAGGTGAAAAATTGGGCTCCCCTGAACAGCTGCTACCTATTGATGCGTGCGAACATTTTTGGTGGTTAGACTTCAAGGTTAGTGCTAACTTTTTTTGAAAAAAACCTTAGCACTAAACGGCGTCACTTAATTAGTGCGGTTTGAAAAACCGCACTAATTAAGTGCACATGACATTAAGTGTGTGCTAATTAAGTGAACAATTTTTTGAATTTTGCGTTTTTTTCGATTTTGGATTTTTTCGGGCATGAATCAATGAATAATTATTCTACTGTAAGTTTCAAGTGGCCAAAAAATAAGTACAGAACGAGCTGTATATTGATGAATAGATTTTATTTTAATGATGCAATTTGCAACAACTACCCTTCATCAGTTTATTACTGTTGAAAATTTGTTTTATTGTCATAATTGCAAAATTGTATATTGTTGGTTCTATGAATAGAACCAAGAGAAAAATTTCAAATTTTATTCTTATTCCATATCTTTTTTAATCTCATAAAAACCGCACTAATAAAGTGCGCTGATTTTAAAGTGCGCGCAAATTACGTGATGCCGTTCTTAAGTGTACTAAGGTAACTAAACTTCTCTTACGTAGGGTAAAGGGTTCATCAAAGGTCTTTTTCTCAAGATGTGCGTGTAATTTTGATAGTTTCGTGGAACATGGTTTGCTAAACGCTGCTTCAATGCAGCGTGCCATGGGGCATGCTGAGCTACTTTAAACCGCATTTAAAATTATATTTCACTCTCTGCACATGTAATCATAAAATGAGCAGCACCCGTTGTCTCGGTAGCAATGGCTTTTACCGAGTTCAAGGCTGCCCGCGTGACAGTATTACAGGGGTCACGTGATAGCGGCCTGCAGGTCAGATGACCATGGAACGTAGGTCACATGACAGCGTAACACAGGTCTCATGACCTGCGTTTCACTCAACTAAATTGGATACCATCAAAGCATACTCGACACGCAGCCTATATATTCGCTACCGAATTTTCAAGCTTCGCCTAACTTTTAGCACGTGATTTCTATTGAAACCGGGTAAAGCAATCAGCACAGCATGTGTTCTAATGGCTACTCAGTAAATCAGCAGCGACGCGAGATGATCGCTATACTCACCACAAATTTAATTTTAATCTCAAGATTATAAAACCTCAGTGGAAACAATGGCAGGGCGACCTTATTAGTGGCAGTAAAATAGCGCCATTTGACGTGCTCTAGCTTCATTTAATCCGAGGCAAGATACTCATTTCCCATTCATTGCTGGGAACTCCACCTCTCATAGCGTAGGTGTATTGGGAGTAGAACTATCAGATAGTGACGTCATTATCAGGGATTGAAATGATGAATTGATGACGCTGAACCGTATAATCTACCTTCACAAGGACGGTATTGACCTTGGTACTGAATTGATTCATAAGCATGCAGCCCACTTGATGACATTGCAATATCTGTAATGTTGGGAATCATGTGTGTTATGATCAGCCGATCAAACAAAAATAAGTACCACTTTCAGTCCTAATTCCAGTGATTAAGCTAGCTATAATCCCAATTGTTTGTCGAATCCAATACGAGATGATGCAGATTAGCTTACTGGAACGGTCGCTGAGTTGTGATTTATGCCAGAATCTGGCCCGATCCCAAAATGATCACAAGCAAGGCACCTTAGACGGGATTGTGAGAAACAAGTGATAAATAGGAGCTCTTATTTTCACCTTTTCAAAACCTCGCAACTGAGATTGAACCTTCATATAGGGTACCACATGAAAAATTGAACTCTGAAACTTTCAGAAGAAAGGAGGCATGGCTAGAATGATTTCCATAGAAGAGCCCCAAATTCATTCTTAGTGTTTCTCACTTTTTCGATGAAACTTTTAAACTCATGTTTTATTCGACGTGCAATGGTACACCTTTGACCTTAGGGACCTGATACAGAAATATTTTTCAAAAAAATATGAAGAAATTTCAGAAAAGTTTTGTGGCTCATAATATGCTGTAAGTCAGTTTTGTTGCCCTGCAAGGTGTACCAGAGTTAGGGTTGCCCTATTGACGGAACAATAATCAGATTCTCAAGAATCAAGAACAAATCTTGTTTCGAGAGTAAATGTGATCTTGTGAGTATAAATATGGTCCTTTGAGTAGAGGCCTTGCACTACAAGCAATTAAATTGCTAATACTTGAGCCACCCATAACAATATTCATTATGAATTGTTCACAGGCTGAAGGTTTAAGTTTATCAGGTTATATCCCCAATTCAATTCTTTAGACATGTATTATATGCTTTACCCTGTACAGTACTCCATATTCAACTAAAATATAATCTACCGTTATGACTGGAACATGTCAAGTGGTCAGGTGATGCATTTTACTTGCCTTATAGAGAAGACAAAGGGAGGAAAGAGGGGAGATCTAGCAGTCTAGAATAGGATAAGGAACGCTCTGAGGACAAAGGAAAGGGTATATAATGGGGAGATGGTGAAAATAGTTACCATGTACATGATGGATGTGTGTAATACTGTGCTCAGACATATGGTAATGACAAGATGGATCAAGACTTTAAAGATTCAATAAAGGGTATTTTCAAGCTTATCTGTTACAAATGGCATTAATTATCAGACAGGTCATAATCAAGGCATGTAAAGTTGAGAGCTTTTAAAGATTAACATAAGAATGGAAATAATTACATGCAACTCGTGAAATCATCAATTCCCTTAATTGCCTGATTAACTGTAGCTCAGTGGATTTGTGTAGACTGCAGTCTGGACTTCGCCCAATTACCATGAATTCCAAACCAACTGCTTGGACTGATCATTATCATTACTCGTAAAGAGCAGGTGCCGAAATTAAATCGGTATGGAACCAGGAACATTAACGTAATGGTAGAGACCAGATTCTATTTCCAGTTTTCGGGCTAGTAGATTCTTGAAAATGACATGATAAGTAACCATGGAATGATTTCAGGAGACAGCTCCAGCACAGATTCCCCCTTCCTAATCCCACCGGGGATCAAGTTCCCGGACGAAGTGACTCCCTGCCCCTCCAGGATACCTGGTTGTGGGGTGGGGGTGAGGTGCAAGACTTCCATTGCAAACGGTAAACGAACTACTACATCATTAGGTGTCGCGAGTTCGAGAAAAAGGAGAATCATTGAATATTTCCAAGACGCATGGAACTGATATGTGTGCTCATAGGTTGAAAGCAACAGGTCGAAAAGTAGGTTGAAAAGGTAGGTAGAAAGGGCTCAATAAAGACCCTTCTTGGCTTGGAAATTGCAGATCATGCTTTCAATCTTCAAGAGAGATGAGGAAAAGATAGTTCCTGTTGTGAAAACCATCCAGACTGGGGCACAGTAAAATTCTACATGTCCTTTCGACCTTCTTTTCGACCCACTTTTCAACCTGTTGTCTTCGACCTATGAAGACACATATGCGGAAGTGGGTATGCGGTGCACCCACAGCACGTACAAAAGGCGGGCGTGTGGAAATTACACATGACAATCCCTGAACTCGTGACATTGATATACGTATGAGTTTATGCTTAGATTCTTAGATTCTAAGCTTTAGAACTGTTAAATATTAGAGATTCATTTTAATGATTTAAGCACAATTCTTGCTCTATATTCTCAGAATTCAGACTTAGCCTCGATTGAGAACATTGCCTCTCTTCCCAAGAATACCAAAACGAGCATTAAAACTATTAATTCACATTACTTAAAAACTTAACTTATTTATGTTAATTTCCATCTCAATATCACATCACAAACTGCACTCTCTTTCTCGCCAGGAATGTGGGTTGGACCGTACGAAGGCAGAGTGGTTAGTCTGAGAAAGATCAAAGAGATCAAAGATACGAGCATGGCGTGGGAGGTATGTTTCACTTCCCAGAAGTATCAATATATGGCGTATAAACCTGCAGGGTATATGGGTAACTGAAAGTGTGCCAAATGATTTATCGTCAACTTCTATGGTTTTTTTCAGAATACTGGGGGTCTCAGCTAATAAGATTCGACTTATGGGCTTGGTGCATAATATCGCAGTTTGAAATTTTTGCTAGTTACAAAACCTCTCAATAGCTAACATTGGTCACGAGATGAAGAAAATATTCATAAATTCGACATAACTCTGTAACAATACAAAGAATGTAGACAAGGTTAAACGAGCTCGATGATCGTTAAGATCGTTAGACAATTTAACTAGAATGGTGGGTGCGAACTTGCTGGTTCGTCAATGCACTGAAGAGAGATTCAGTGTGCCCAAATGAGCAAATGAAAATAAAATCGCATTCTCAATATCTCTGAAATTTAGAAAATAACATCAACTAGTTATCTGATCTCAATTTCAGATCGTTCTTGACTGATTTATTTCAGGTGTACGATAGTAGAGATGAGATATCCCACTTTGTGGATGGGGGAGATATTGAGCATGCTAACTGGATGCGTTTCATTCGGTGTGCTAGGTCAGAGGACGAACAGAACATGGCTGCCTTCCAGAATCTGGGACAAATTTACTACAGGTAAGCAAGTACAGTGGTATTCTTAGGTTGAAAACTGTTGCCTGACTTGTTATCGACGCGACACCACCCTAAATGTACAAGGAGGATATACCAGGAATAGTTCTATACTATTCTTGAAGTTTACAGGTGCAATGATTTCCTATCATGGAGGGTTTTTATATTCCATGAAATAGCCGTGCAGCTGTGTTTCAAATAAATTGGTTTGACTTACATGAGATAAGAGAAGCTGTGCCTTTAATCAAGTGGTTCAATTTATAGAGATGAGGGCAGCAGCATTTTTTATTGGTTAAAACTATGAAAGGTTACGTGCTGTAGCGGAAATACCTTGGTGTTTCAAACAATCAAACATCAAAGCTGTGCTTCAAATCTGAGAAATTTGTTGTTTTATGTGATCAATGAAGCTGTAAGAGACTATTTATACTTCATCTATTAATTGACTGTACGTACAGGCTTAGGGTGGGGCAATTATTTGACTGTGTTTGAGGGTGCGTTTATTAATTGACTGTGTGTTAAGGATGCATGTCTACTAATTGAATGTTTTGGGCGTGTCTATTAATTGACTGTGTCAATAAATTGACTGTGTCGACTAATTGACTGTGTCTACTAATTGACTGTGTTTACTAATTGACTGTGTCTACTAATTGAATGTGTCTACTATTAATTGACTGTGTCTACTAATTGACTGTATTCAGGGCGTGTCGCACTGTTGAAGCTGGGGAAGAGCTGTTGGTTTGGTATGGTAGCGAATACAAACTTCATCTCGGACTTCAAATAACCGGAGATTTGAAGAATGAAGGTTTGTTCAGCTCGTGTTTCTAGTCAAATTTATGATATTCTCAATTCTAATCATTGTCCCCAAAAAATTTATAATTTGATTATTAAGTCATCCAAAATCTTTGACTGAGGCACAAAATGTTATGATTGTTTCATGCTGGGAATAGAATATATTATGTAAATGCTATCATTGAAAAATATGAAATTTCTTTGAGAAAATTATTGACCCGGCTGAAAATTGCTCTCTTGTTGCAAGAGCAATATTATGTTTGAAGTTTGAAGGGGCATCAACACATATAATAGGTTTGAAGGTATTGAAATGGTGACCTCTTAGTCGTTCTCAAAGTCTCTAGGCTCCAATCAAAAAACTCAATTTTTGTGCTCTCGTTTTACGTAAAACTAAAATATGACACTATTGTTCTTATTAAAAATAAAGCCATTTGTAATTAATGCGATCAAAGCAATCTGGAGGCATAGGATTAGGTGTGGGTACCCGACACATATTGGAATTATACTACAACCATGCGGAAACGAACAGATCTGCCGATAGTGACGGCATCGTAATGGTTTAAAAGGCTAGAAAGATGACGTCGAACTAAAATCTTTTCTGTCCACAACCTGATTATAAAGTGGCAATGAAAGATTCAGATGAAGAACTGTAGATTTCGAATATACCAGACAAACACGTGTTCAAATATTATGTCAGTTCAGTCTATGCAGTCTATGATTAATGTCCCGACTTAATTATAATATTGTTAAATTTTTGGAGGTTATATAGTTTTGACATGAGCGTTGCACGTTGAATTAACGGGGTTGTTCGAGATGCATATTGGTGCTCCCCCAGCTGATGTCTGATAAATATCGGTGTGTACAGATCCTAGCATTAACCATACCCGATAATAATAATCGGTGAATATTATATTTGCAGAATTAGAAATTAAAATTCAGTTCATGCTCGATAAAAGGTTTACTTGGTAGCTCTGGTGTGTCGAACAAGCCCGCCCAGATGTTTTTGTGTCTGACCTGCTGACGCACGCCACCAAGTGACTTGCGTCAGTGGCGCGATGGACAAAGTTCCTCGGAAAAACTGAAAGAAGAAATTTCTTATTCCTTTGATATTATATACCGAGGATGTAGGTGCAATGGTGCACCCGTAGGTAACACTCCAATAATCTTTAGAAATGAAAGATAAACTTTTTTCGAACACAATGGACAAGTGAGAAGCCACTCTGAATGTTGAAAATAGAAAGATAGGAAGCTCACATTCGACAATTTACATAAAATTTCTAACTTTGACAGATTGACAAAAATTTCGTCAATTCCGTGTGAAAATTTTCAAATAATGAGTACGACAGCCAGCTTAACATACAAAAATCGAAATAAAAGCTTTGAAAAACTGGGTCGTATGAAATGACCCCTAAATAATTCCCGGGCTGATAAGATGAACTTTTGGAAAAGGGCGATGTATGTTATTGCAACCGATCGATTCGGGGTGTTTCGGCTACTTCCTCCTTTTCAGTGTCGGCCTATAACAGACTGTGAAGTGCTTGGTTTTTGTGGGTTAGGGTTAAAGGGAGAGAGCAATCTTGGATTAGAGATTATTAAGCGGTTACATGTCGAAGTGGTGACTGTATACCGCAACTTACATGGTCGAGGCGACAGCCGAGACTATCTAAGGCGGATAATGGACGAGGCGTGCCGAGTTCATTATCGTAAGAATACGGTCACAGCTGAGATCATGGAACCGGATTATACCCCGACCGGAAACAGCTGGGACTGACTATTCTACGGCCAAACAACAGTATTTCTTCCCACTCGGGTCTGACGACCCTCGTCCGGATTCATCGCTTAAGTAGATTTTTGAGTGCTCCTTTATAAAATCAAATTTCATTTTTAGCTTTTTTGCACTGTTATTCAGTGGAGACCGTATAACCAAACTTACACGGTCGCTAAAACAAGCTTGGGAGGGGTATAAAAGTGGTTATTAGACGTAGAAATATTTGCAGGATAACCAGTGTCGGTTGGGATAGTTGAGATGTGTGTCGATGTGAACAATGGATGGCATAACTAGCAACATAAATAACACCAACACATAAATACTTCACATAAATACTGGTTATCGATACTAGGAACTTAGGAAGGGTGGAACCAATCGAGACCTGTGGAACAACCTGAACCACCCTAAACGGCTCGTTTCGAATCACAAAACCATCCGAACTCAGACCGCAACACGCCAGCTTTTTCGGGTGGCCTTGCAGGCCCACCTGAAAAATAAACATGGAACATAGAAATCAGCGACATTCCAGCAATAGACAATAAGACATAGCAATTCGAAAGATGTAGGTCCTAAGGTCCAATTTATGACAAATAAACCTGGAATGAAGGTAGCTCACTTCAAATTAGTTTATCGTCTCACTTCATATGAAGACGTGTTTAAATGGAAAAAGTGGTCACTGGTCATTTTATTCTGTTGAAGTCTCATTCCATAGTCCAAGTCTCCATGACTCATTTACCTAAAGTCTTCCATGTGCCTCAAGTCGTGTACAGCCTATATCAGACAGACTCAGATAGACTCAAACAGTCAAACTGTCTCATTGTGGGCCCCGTGACCGTTGCCTAGACCCCCATTTTTCATCTCAATGGCCCGGGATCTCCGTGCGTTAGAAGCTCCTGACCCGAAGTGATCATCCGGGTTCAGCACAGACCGGGAGAAGTGGTTGCGGGCCTTCTCGACACCCTCCCTGAAGAAAGTCCGCATCTGGTGCATGGTGAGGAGGTAGATGAGGGGGTTTAGGGCCGCGTTTAGAGCCACGCAGTGCACCTCCTGGAAGTTCATGAAGTAGTAGAAGGTATCCCAGTGCAGGAGCGTCTCGTCCACCAGCATGATGATGGCTGTCAGGCTGGGCGGCAGGTTGAAGATCACGTAAACTATCGTTAGGATCAGGATGGTCACGGTAGCGCGGCGCTTGTGCTTGCCGCGGTTCTTGCTCGGCAGCGGCCCGTTCTGGGAGCTGGGCGCGGAGGGCGACTTCACGGCAAAGAACATGGCCCGGATGGAGATGATACAGGACATGGTGACGGGGAAGATGGGGATGAGGATGGGGATGATGACCAGCAGGGCGTGGAGAAGGTGGGAGATGGGGACTGAGGGAGACACATCGAAGATAAACCAGGTGCACCGGATGTGGTGCCGCTCGTAGGTGTACGCCACGTTAGCCATGTACGGTATGGCGGCTTGGACCACCTGAGGTTACTGGGTTAGCCATGTACGGTATGGCGGCTTGGACCACCTGAGGTTACTGGGTTAGCCATGTACGGTATGGCGGCTTGGACCACCTGAGGTTACTGGGTTAGCCATGTACGGTATGGCGGCTTGGACCACCTGAGGTTACTGGGTTAACCATGTGTGGGATGGTGGCTTGGACCACCTGAGGTTGGGGCACGGAATTCAGTAAATGGTGATCATGTTGAGTGGGCTTTCTGCTTTTCTGGGTGTTTGCTTGTAGTCGTGAAAACTAAGGTTGAGATGAGTCCATGTGCATTGAGCTATGATCTGGACAAGGATTTTAGTAAGCCTTGGGCACGTTCAGTGCACTTTTTGTGTGTTTACAGTGTTCGACCAGAGATGAGATTGGTTCATGCAGTGGATTAGATTCACTGAATGTCTGCTAAAAACTACTTTTTTTTTATAACACCTGTATCGCTGGTGCTTGGTACATCTAATGGTAATGGATCGAGATGATTTTTCTAGCTTTGCTTAGTACCGATAAACTGAATTCTTTTACAGCGGAACAAGTTTACCGCTATAAGGTTATTTTAGTGCTCCATCTAAAACATGAGAACTTGTGCCCACATAATAATAGTAAGCCCGTGGAATGCAATTCCATCTCGAAATGTCGACCCCAGAAATTAAAATTAACTGCATAATATCAATAATACCAGACTATTTGCTCAAAATACCAGACAATTTCATTAAGAAATTATGAATTCGAGCCATCTGACAAGTCGAATTTTTCATAGAGCATACCGGTTCTCAGGCATTCAATTCATGACTGCATGACATTCTAATCAGCTGATGAGATGAAGGATGCCTATAAGAACGGACAACACAGGGGAAATTCATAGCTGGTGCTGGAATTAAAATAACCATTCCGATTTTAATTTTATGATTTGGCATAAAAATTTAAATAGAATTCGATTATTTAACTATGATTATTACCCTCCCGTGGCTCAAACTCCAGTGTGATAATTATCGATATATCACTCCTTTATAGGACTACTGAACAGTGGCGGATAAATAGAGCAGAATATCGTTAAATAAATTGTTGATTTTATGAAGGAGCACTCGAAAATCTATAAAATTGTTGAATTCAGACGAGGGTCGTCAGACCCGAGTGGTAGGGAGTACTGTTTTGTCGGGTAATACATTAACAAACTCATGGGTGATATCGAAAATTGTCAAACTCGGCTGACGCCTCGTGTGATAATTTTCGATATAACACTCCCATTCGTTTGTTAATCGTACATTGCTAGCATGGTTATACCACTGTTAGCATGGTTACAACTGTAACCCTGGTTTTGGTATAAAATTTTACATGGTTACCCTGGTCAGCAACTTAGAACTTGCTAAGGCAAAAGGCGCAACTTGCTAAGGCGACAATATAGCTCATTAAGTTTGTTAGCACATTTTTGGTGTCTTTTCAGTTGGACATTAACCACAGACAATGTTAGGCCTCATACAATGGACAATTTAATCCATTTTCCACTAAAGTCGGCTATTTTTACTCCTCGTAAAAAATACTTGGATTTCAGCTCCATTTAGCCATTTATAAACGTGATTGCGGTTGCACTATATACTGTACCCTAATGAAATATAGCAAGGATGCTGGTACTATAATATTATTAATAAAATATGACACACACACCGCGAGAGAGTGCAACCACTTAAACTTGCTAAAACGTAAGCGAACAATAGTACAGATCCATTTACTTATATTACTATTATGTTCTGAGTGCACGACATACGACGAAGACGACTTAGCGAACAATAGGAGAGAGGGAACTTACGACACAAGAAATTGCCTTCACTCTCTGAGAATCCTTTGAAAACGAACCAGTCAGAGACTAGAGTGGCGGAGTGGATTCAGTGAAAATGTGAAAGCTTATAAAAAGGCGATATATGGTTATTCTGGCTATTAAGGTGAGGCAGCTCCAATAAACGTCAAAAATTCGGGGATAAATTCAAAGGCCAAATTTCCTGATATATCAAAACAATGGTAAATTTTCAGTGAAGGCCTAAAATTACTTTGGCAAAATGAACCCAATTTAGGATCTTTTTGAAATTGCCAATGTACAAAAATGGTACCATTTCAGAAGATCACTGAAATTCCTCAACAAATTGGCACCATTTTTAGAAAAGGGATGAAAAACTCGACAAAAGACTGATATTTTAAAAATTTTTCAGCCGAGCCCCCAAAGATCTAGAATAATGAAACCCAGGGTTATCGGCCAATTTTCACATCTACCCAAGCTTTATTGCCTAATGCCACTGGCCCCTGGCTAGTTCAATTCTAATTTCTATCCAATAGAGCCCAACTAAAGCTTCAACACCAAATTTTACGCTGATCTTCAAGTATTGATTTTTGATCAATAGTGTAATATAGGAATAAAATTCGGAATTAAAAACAGTATAATACCTAAGGATTAAGGAACCATCTGGCTCACCTGAATAATGCAATAGACGAATATGGAGGCGAGGACTGCCTTGGTGTTGACCTTCTTGAAGGGCATGGTAAGGAAGGCAGTTCTGGTGATGCTGAGTATCATGACGAGGAAGATGGACAGACGACTGGTGATGTTCCAGAGGAAGCCGTGCATGTTGCAGAAGACACTGTCAGCGAAGAGCAGGGGCTTTCGGACCGTTAGGGTGGAGGCCCCGATGGGAAGCATCATTCCACATGTCAGGAGATCTGCGAGAGAAGGGTTGTGAGGTCTGCTGAGGAAGGATTGTGTGAGATCTTGGGAGGAAGGATTGTGAGATCTGGGGAGGAAGGATTGTGAGATCTGGAGAGGAAGGATTGTGAGATCTGGGGAGGAAGGATTGTGAGATCTGGGGAGGGAGGGTTGTGAGATTTGGGGAGGATGTGTTGTGAGATCTGGGGATGAAGGGTTTGAGATCTTGGGAGGAAGGGTTGTGAGATCTGGAGAGGAAGGGTTGTGAGACCTGGGGAGGGAGGGCATTGAGATCTGGTGAGGAAGGGTTGTGAGATCTGAGGAGGAAGAGTCAGGAGATCTTGGGAGGAAGGGTTGTGAGGTCTTGAGAGGAAGGGTTGTGAGATCTGAGGAGGGAGGGTAGTGAGATTTGGGGAGGAAGGATTGTGAGTTCTGGGGATGAGGGGTAGTGAGATTTGGGGAGGAAGAGTCAGGAGATCTGGGGAGGAAGGGTTGTGAGGTCTGGGGAGGGAGGGTTGTGAGATCTGGAGAGGAAGGATTGTGAGATCTGGGAAGGAAGAGTCAGGAGATCTTGGGAGGAAAGGTTGTGAGATCTGAGAAGGAAGGGTGGTGAGATCTGGGGAGGAAGGGTTGTGAGATCTGGAGAGGAAGGGTTGTGAGACCTGGGGAGGGAGGGCATTGAGATCTGGTGAGGAAGGGTTGTGAGATCTGAGGAGGAAGAGTCAGGAGATCTTGGGAGGAAGGGTTGTGAGGTCTTGAGAGGAAGGGTTGTGAGATCTGAGGAGGGAGGTAGTGAGATTTGGGGAGGAAGGATTGTGAGTTCTGTGGATGAGGGGTAGTGAGATTTGGGGAGGAAGAGTCAGAGATCTGGGGAGGAAGGGTTGTGAGGTCTGGGGAGGAGGGTTGTGAGATCTGGAGAGGAAGGATTGTGAGATCTGGGAAGGAAGAGTCAGGAGATCTTGGGAGGAAAGGTTGTGAGATCTGAGAAGGAAGGGTGGTGAGATCTGGGGAGGAAGGGTTGTGAGGTCTGGGGAATGAAGGGTTTGAGATCTGGGGAGGGAGGGTAGTGAGTTCTGGGGAGGAAGAATCGGGAGATCTGGGGTGAATGGTTGTGAGATCTGGGGATGAAGGGTTGTGAGATCTGAGAAGGAAGGGTTGTGAGGTCTGGGGATGAAGGGTTGTGAGATCTGGGGATGAAGGGTTGTGAGGTCTGGGGAATGAAGGGTTGTGAGATCTGAGGAGGAAGGGTTGTGAGATCTGAGGAGGAGGGGTTGTGAGATCTGGAGAGGGAGGAGTTGAGGTCTGAGGAGGAGGGGTTGTGAGATCTTGGGAGGAAGGGTTGTGAGATCTGGGGAGGAAGTGTTGTGAAATCTGGGGATGAAGGGCTGTGAGATCTGGGGAGGGAGGGTCGTGAGATCTGAGGAGGAAGTGTTGCGAGATCTGGGGAGGAAGGGTTGTGAGATCTGGGGAGGGAGGGTTGTGAGATCTGAGAAGGAAGGGTTGTGAGATGTGGGGAGGAAAGGTAGTTTGAGATGGAGCCATTCATTGGTCGATGGTCATTGAAAGGAGGGAAAAATCAAAGCACCAGGTCATCAATCCTGATTCCTGGTTCCGTTCATTACATTTCAACATAAATTGCGTTACAAAATTTAGTATGCATAGAGCACCTAATATGGGAATAATTATTTGAGTTTTAGTCGTCAGCATAACCGGCTTCAAAATGATTGAATGGGCAAATTAATGAACGTGTGGTGTGTGAGGAATGCCCAACTTCAACTTTCAAAGCTATGTCTGGACTGAATGATTGATTGGAAGAGACTCCAAATTAGTAACCAGCACCAATCATTGATACAAACAGACCTTCATGGCTTGACCAATCAACCCACAGCGCTATTAAATCCTGTACGATAATTGGATAAACCTAAAAGGGCTATGGGAAAACTTAACTCGATGTATTTAATAGTGTCGGCTTGGTCAAGTGACCTAAATCTTTGATCCTACTTGAGGAAGAAATTGAAACACTTACACTTGCAACTTTCAGTTCATGTGCAATGTGGAGGCAACACTTCATGTACTGACTGGTTCAGTAAGCTTTTTCTGTCTCTGCTACAGGCCACATTAAAGTTTTGTGTCACGTGACCAAGCCGGCACTAGTCAAATGCATCCAGTTAACATATAAAATGAAGCTTACCAATGGTGGCGATGTAGGTGTAGAGTATTTGGGTAACCCTGAAGAGGTTGCCTCTACTTTGGAGGAAGTAGATGAGGGAAATCACGTTCCCTACACAGCCGAAGAGAAAGCAGAAGATTGCAAGGAATCCGAAGAAGTTGTCACACAAAGCTTCATTCATTGCCTGCGGGGATGATTTGATGTTGAAATCGTAGTTTTGATACTGATTCAGAGGCGATCAAAACAGTAACGTGGCTCTGACCAATTAAAACTTGAACATTGAAAATATACTATGCAATCAATATTTGATAAGAGACCGTTCAATAATCAAGAGAGAGGGGGAGGGGACCTTGAAATTACATTATATCTGAAATCAGCCAAATATTATGATAACGTGACAGTGTGAACGTCTAGAGGTATTAAATTTGATGAATCAATAAATCGAAAAGAACAGCGGTTTTACGAGCAATATAAGCAACATCAAACTGCGCTTTCAAGACTCAGCATACACGGAATATGTTTTCTAAATCACGCGTTACGCCACCTCACGCGATTCAACCGTTACGCAAATATAGGCACACGCTAATTTCTTGAAGAATATATAATGTTAGCCGTCATGGTTTGAGGACTACCCCCGAATCGGAATAAATATATCGTTACTGAGCTCGGTGCATTACTGTTCAGAGCATTTAACCCGGGGTAGGAATTATATTGGAGCTGAATACTATTAAGCCTTCTAAATATGAAACATGAAGTCGATTAAATAAAACTAGTATATACTGTAGTGGTTAATATACCGTATGTGACAATAGTCGAGTTAGGGATGAGGGCAGACAATATATTATTCAGAGCTCGTAGATTGATATTGTGTAACGTTCATGAGATCAGACTTATCACTGTCGGAGAGGGTATCTGTTGTTCTGGTGAATGACGAACTCGAATCGCATGCTCTCTATCTCTCTATGTCGCGTGTTCTTATTCTATTGCCCAAATTTGCAGGCAACTTATCCGACAAACTTTCTTAGAAGCTTAAAGGTGGATTGCTGATGCTCCAAAGCTTTTATCAGAAAGACGCGAAATAATAATATTTTGATGATCAAGTGATTGGATCGAAATTTTCCATATTAAACCACTTTTAACCATGAAAATAGCTGGAAATAAATAGAGTTTCGCAAATTATCAGCCTCATCGCTGGTTTTCAAGAAAACAGACATCAATTTCAGCTAAAGCTCAATATCTCAATATTCATGCGCAACCAACATTGAACACAGATATGGTTTTCAAGGACCTAACATCTTGACGTTACATGTGTAACGATTAATCATAAAAATGAGCCGAATAAAAATCAGATTTTCCCATCATTACAGCTTGATTATTAATCGAACAAAATAATGAATTTATGTCACAGCTTGCATAAAACGGTTCGAAAGGTGTAAATCTTTTTCATTAATTATGAATATTCAAAAAGAATAAATTATGAAAGTACTAATAGTTTAACTTTCAGTACGTGCTCGATAAAATGAGAGTAGGGGAGTGCCGAGTGACAGTGTATGGCCCTGTATGCATAATGCACTCAGCAGACCCAGTATCATTACACTATACTGCTTATACACCCCCACATCCAGAAACACGCGAGTCCATGAGTCTGACTCGGAGGAAATTGATTTTGAGAGGAAATTTTTGGTGGTTCGAGAGGATTTTTTTTGTATGAAAATGTTAATTTTAGATTCTGACGGAAGAGGAAAATGTTCATATTTTTAAGTCAAGTGTCACAAAATATGTTTCATTCATGAGCAAAAGGAATATGTGATGTGATTCTAAATTGAATTTAAAAGGTAAGATTTCGTATGAAGATGGAAAAATTTTCGCCTGCGGCGGGCTGTTATGATCAAAATGGTCTTAGACACAGCCACAGGACGTGTGAACTGAAGTACATCAAAAAATCTTCGTGTGCGGCGGACTGTTGTTAAATCAAATTATCAATACCAAATTGACATTAGAGGCAGATTCAGATGCAAAAAACCCTAAAAATTTTGCCTACGGCGGGCTGTTGTGATCAAATTATGTTATTCAATTATTCAAAGCCTGGCCACGTGTCACGGATGTATTGAAATTTTGCTTGCAACGGGTTATTCCAATCAAATTGTTTATTACCAAATTGACTTAAAGAGGCAGATTCAGATGAAAAAACCCTAAAAATTTTAGCCTGCGGCGGGCTGTATGATCAATTTGTGTCAATCAGAAATTGGTTTCAGACCCAACCACAGATGTGAAACTTGAAAAATTTTCGCCTTTGGCGGACTTTTTGTAAGCAAATTATTGATGCTGAAATGACTTTGAGGGCAGATTTCTTATTACGATACAAAATATTGAAAAATTTTCGCCTGCGGCGGGCTGCTAAAATCGAATTGCGTTGGTAAAATGATAAATTGGACTTAGACACAGCCACAGGAAGTGTGAAGTGCATTTAAAATTTCCGCCTGCGGCGGACTGCTGTAATCAAATTATCAATACCAAAATGACTTTATATTAGAGGCAGATTCAGATGCAAAAATACCCTCAAGATTTTCCCCTGTCGTGGGCTGTTGTGATCAAATTATGTTATTCAACCAAGACACAGCCACGGATGCGTAGCAACTAAAATTTTCGCTTACAGGTTAAGATTCTTCAAATTGTTCACTACCAAATTGATTTAAGAGGCAGATTCAGATGCGAATAACCCTAAAAATTATCGACTGCAGCGGGCTATTTGTGATCAAATTGTGTCAATGAATTGGTTTTAGACCCAGCCACAGATGTGAAACATATAAATTTTTCGCCTTTGGGGGACTATTGTAAGCAAATTATTGATACCAAATTGACTTTAGAGGCAGATTCAGATGCAAAAATTCCTGAAAATTTTCGCCTGCAGCGGGCTGTTGTTATCAAATTATACAGATTCCTGCAAATATGAATGCAAACACCAAAATTTTTCGCCTGCGGCGGGCTGTTTGTGATTCATTATCCTACTAAATTGGTCCTAGACATAGTTTTCGATGAAACTTTAAAATTTTCCGCCTGCGGCGCTCAGAACATCAGTAAGGGCCAAAAACTACAATTACAAATGAACAATATTGTCGTATTATCGTTCCTTGTATTTATTTGTGGTCTTTTGCGAGCGAAGAATAGAGCAGAGTCCCTAGAAATCATAAAAAATGGGTCTCAGAGGAAATTCAAAATTTTCTGGATGTGGGTATACACCCTCATGTAATACAATATTGGCAATTCACATGGGGCTTGGTCTTGACTTTTGATCGAACTGATCAAAGTATCATCGCCTCTAAGATGACCCATGGACAAAAGAAGTATCTTTTAATAATAATCATCCATTCTATGAGCTTTATTTCTATACATCTTGCAGTCGGGGTGGATGGACGAATTTTAATTTCATCCTCAAGGTATATAATGGAACTTCGAACTGTCGCTTTCGGGAATTCCGTGAAACATGTGACACCCCCAATGCAATATCTGGTTCATTAATTCGGGAACCACAGGCATATTGTAGTAATCTACCGGAAACTAAAATGCACACGACAAGGGCAACTGAAGACTCTAGGAATATTCTGCTAAATTTATCGGTTGGTATATGTAACATTATCTTAACAAATAAGCGTCAAAGAAAACAACTTACCACTGACTGATGGCCTTTAGAGAAAGTTGTTAGATTCCAACTCATTGCGAGAGAAATATTTCTGTAAATAATCAATCTTGTAACAGGATCATTAACCTTGGAAAATGTTGTTTATTAAAATCAAAACCATAATGTAAATAGAATCATATTCAACCCCGGAACGCGAGGTAGCGCTGCTGCTAGTTGTTTGTGCGCAGTTTTGCGAAACGCAGCAATTCTGCAACAATATTGCCCGATTTCATAGGCTGAACTTCAGACAGAGTAATTTTGAAGGTGGCCATTCGATAGAGCACAGCATAGGAGTTCAGTGGTGAAAGATCATTTGAATACATGTCAGAAGTTATGATCAATGACCTCGCGGCAGAAAACGAGGTTTTCCAGTAGTGGCGTGTTCAACGATTCATTGTGAAGCTCAGGAACATGATATCGAAAATCTATGATCAACTAACAATGTAGAATTTTATCCTCTATCGATTCTCGAAGGTCCCAAGTCTCTATCTTCAAAAATGTGGATTTCTATAAAAAGAAACCATGAGATGGTGTAAAAAGTACGTACTGTCTACGAATGAGGTACCGCTTTGCTCTGTAGGTACCGCTGCTCCATTGCGCGTGATTCATTGGCGCAAATCAAGTTCCCAGTTTATTTCTGTGTACTAGCTCGTGCGTGAGCTTTTCCGTTACCTATTTTGCATAGCTTTAGCCTTCCTTTCAACTTTTACGTGACTTTTTGATTAAATCATGCTGTGTACTAGTTCAGTAATCCCTGTATAGTATAGGCATTTAACTGATGTACTATTTTTGTACCTGCAAAATAACATTTTGACTAAACTATAGTGACGAACTATAGTAAATGAAGAAAGCTGAAGCTTGAGTATTCATTCAATATTTTGATTACAATCTAGAAATGCTTTAAATGTGTTTATGGGCGCTGTGTCATTGTGTGTATAGGATTCGCATCTTTTGTGTGTTTTGTATTGGGCGCGTGTGAGGGGTACATGATTATGGGTATCGAGATTACCAAGGCTACGATAATACAGTTCTGACTATATTATCACAAGCCTTGGTATTCTGATACCATAAGCAACTCGTATTACAAAAAATCTAAAGATGATTTGAACACAATAAGGTATACCCTATACACACAGATACGAATGCCAACCACGTGGGGTACCAAACACAAAGTCTAGCGTAAATACTAAATAGGTACACCGACACGAACCCAATACCCGTTTACTAAATTATAATTAAAAGGTGTTATATTAATTAAAACCCGTCAATTTGATGTATGATCAATCGGAAGAAATAAAAAAAGTAAAAGTTTGGTAAGCCAGTACTAATTGAGTAAGCATAGTTGAAAACAGCGAAAAGTGTGGTTGACACCAGAATAAAGGTTTACACAGGTTTACACAGGTTTAAAATTCAAATATTGGCCAGCTAACGCTAACCGTCATATTACAAAATCATATTGTAAATATAAATATTTCAAATTCTAAGCACACAATACTTTATTTAAACAATCTTTGTCGTGATTTTTTTTCACGTCTCGGTGTGTTTCAGTTCATCACGTCATACTTCATTCATTCATAACGATAAAGTCATTTCAAAATCATTAATTTTGGAAAGGTTTATTTTCATGTCTCGATTGGTTTCAAATCATCTCCCAATACTTTTTTCAATCATAATCATACCTCAATCGTTCATTTCATCAAGATTCATTTCCATTTCTCTATTTGTCTAAGTTCACTTCAAATATCAAGTATCCCAAATGTCTAGTTTAAAGTGTATTTTAAATCAATTACCAACAATTAATAATTCTCATTTTCAGATGTATATTTTCTCCCGCACTTTGTGCATAATAGATTCAATGCAAGAAATTTCATCATTCATTGCGCGAGGCACATTCTCTCGTTTATACAATGTACCTACTACCTACAGGAAATTTCAATTTCACGTGCCAAAGCGGATAAACCCCAGTTCACACTTGCATGGTGTCGTTTACTGTGTGCGCGTTAAATAGCCTATTCATAATCCAGCTTCATAGGTTTATCGAAATCACGCTTGGGAGAATTCTGTTTTCCCTGATCGACTTTTTATACTTGACCGAGTTTTAAACGCATTGCAAATAAATGAACAAATGCAGTTTATTATGTAGATTGGTGCTGCTTTTAGATTCTATGTCGGTGTCATGAGGTGTCTTGCATAATACGTTTTTGTGATGTATGTTGAATTGATTTGTGTCTGCCTCAGTGGTGCCTCACTGGTGTCAGTGGTGTACTGGTGTCAGGTGCTACTGGTGTCAGAGTTTGCCGGTGTCAGGCTTATCTGATGTCAAGGTTAACTGGTGTCCGGATGTAAATGTCGAGTTTTAATGGTGTTGGAGCAGATAAGTTCTTCATGGCCCCATCTTTTGATGCGATTGAAGTTGAAAAGTATCCATAAAGGGGAGTTTCACTGTCCCAATTGTCCCTGTCCCAATTACTTTTTTTGAGTTTGGGACTGGTTTTGGGACAATTGGGACAACTGGACATTTGGACAATTGGGACAAACAAAATTTGAAAAAATAATTCATTTATCATTTTTACATTGATTCAAGATTTTCTATCATTGAAATGAATGCTATATTCATACTAGTATACTAAGTTCATATTTTGGTTATGTTTGTTTGCAGTGGTTAAGTGTTTCACTCCCTATCCCAAAACC
>WFMF01000935.1:0-24419 GCA_011033025.1 Beroe forskalii | reverse complement strand
ATAGCCCAGGGCAAGGAAAAACAATAGAAATATTAGCATATAGCCCAATGCAAGTAAAAACAATAGAAATATTAGCATATAGCCCAGGGCAAGGAAAAACAATAGAAATATCAGCGTATAGCCCAGGGCAAGGAAAAACAATAGAAATATCAGCATATAGCCCAGGGCAAGGAAAAACAATAGAAATATTAGCATATAGCCCAGGGCAGGGAAAAACTATGGAAATATTAGCATATAGCACAGGGCAGGGAAAAACAATGGAAATATTAGCATATAGCCCAGGGCAAGGAAAAACAATGGAAATATTAGCATATAGCCCAGGGCAGGGAAAAACTATGGAAATATCAGCATATAGCCCAGGGCAAGAAAAAACGTTAGAAATATTAGCATATAGCCCAGGGCAAGGAAAAACAATAGAAATATTAGCATATAGCACAGGGCAAGGAAAAACAATAGAAATATTAGCATATAGCCCAGGGCAAGGAAAAACGATAGAAATATTAGCATATAGCCCGGGGCAAGGAAAAACAATACCTTAGTACACTTAAGAACGGCATCACGTTATTTGCGCGCACTTTAAGATCGGAGCACTTTATTAGTGCGGTTTTTATGAGATAGAAAACGATGTGGAAATTTGAATAAATTTGAAATTTTCCTCTTGATTGCAGGACATCATATTCATACATTCATACTTTGCAATTATGAAAATAAATCAAAATTTCTACAGTAATAAATTATAGTATCCATTACAATTTCTTTCTTTATTACTATTTAAGTTTTAGCTAGTAAGGTCACGATATACAGCTCGTTTTGTAATTGTACTTATATTTTTTGTCACTATAAACTTATCAAGTACCTAAACATTCAAATCCGGTAGTATAGTTATTCATTAATTCATGTCCGAAAAAAAAAATCGAAAAAAACGCAAAATTCACAAAATTATTCACTTAATTAGCATTCACTTAATTTTATGCGCACTTAAATACTATGCACTTAATTAGTGCGGTTTTGTCCAAACCGCACTAATTAAGTGACGCCGTTCTTAAGTGTACTAAGGTAGAAATATTAGCATATAGCCCAATGCAAGTAAAAACAATAGAAATATTAGCATATAGCCCATGGCAAGAAAAAACAATAGAAATATTAGCATATAGCCCAGGGCAAGGAAAAACAATGGAAATATTAGCATATAGCCCAGGGCAAGGAAAAACAATAGAAATATCAGCGTATAGCCCAGGGCAAGGAAAAACAATAGAAATATTAGCATATAGCCCAGGGCAAGGAAAAGCAATGGAAATATTAGCATATAGTCCAGGGCATGGAAAAACTGTAGAAATATTAGCATATAGCCCAGGGCTGGGAATGGACAATAGAAATATTAGCATATAGCTCAGGGCAGGGAAAAACAATAGAAATATCAGCATATAGCCCAGGGCAAGGAAAAACAATAGAAATATTAGCATACATCACAGGGCAGGGAATGAACAATAGAAATATTAGCATATAGAACAGGGCAAAAGAAAAACAATAAAAATAATAGCATATAGCCCAGGGCAAGGAAAAACAATAGAAATATTAGCATATAGCCCAGGGCAAGGAAAAACAATAGAAATTTTACCATATAGCCCAAGGCAAGCAAAAACAATAGAAATATTAGCATATAGTCCAGGGCAAGGAAAAACAATAGAAATATTAGCATTTAGCCCAGGGCAAGGAAAAACAATAGAAATATTAGCATATAGCTCAGGGCAAGGAATAACAATAGAAATATTAGCATATAGCCCAGGGCAAGGAAAACAATAGAAATATTAGCATATAACCCAGGGCAAGGAAAAACAATAGAAATATTAGCATGTAGCCCAGGGCAGGGAATGAACAATTAGAAAGATTAGCATATAGCGCAGGGAAGGAATTGATGCCTCAAACGGACCCTCATAACTCGATGCTCACAATGAGTTTTGTCGTAGAGGGTAAGATGCATTCTTGGGGCAAGGACGTCCGCCCTTTTCTTGTTTTTCCTTGCCCTGGGTTATATGCTAATGATTACGTCTGATGTTATGAACTACTATAAAGTTAATGAGACCACTATTTAACACAATAAACTAGTAATTGATAGAATCTTCTTTTTTCCTGCAAAAATGGTCAGCAAAGCGTGCTACATGAGTATATAATAAATGGTCTCTAATATCAATATAGTGATGACTATAATAGTATAATGATTTTGCATACTAGGTATTCAATGCAGATGATAAAATATAATCGTTGATACTAAAAGGTGGAACCACCCGAAACCACCCGAAACCACCCAACCCACCCGAAATTACCCCCGAAACCACCCAACATAACTCCGAAACCACCCGAAACCACCCGAAACCATCCGAAACCACCCGAAACCATCCGAAACCACCCAACCACCCGAAACCACCCAACGCACCCAACCCAGCCAACGGTGGGTTGGGTGGTTTCGGGTGGTTTCGGGTGGTTTCGGGTCACTCACATTTAAGTAAAATTTTGGGTCGTTTCGGGCTGGTTTCGGGCTGGTTTCGGGATGGTTTCGAAATTTTAGCATAAATTGGGGAACTTAAAACACCGAAACCACCCGAAACCACCCAAAACCACCCGAAACCACCCGAAACCACCCAAAACCACCCAAAATTCATATTTTGGGTTGGTTTGGTGGGTTGGGTCGTTTCGGGTAGTTCCAAACAAAGGTAAATTTTGGCTCGTTTCAAACTTTTTGCATAAATTGGGGAATTCTAACCACCAAAATGACCCAAAACGACCCAACCCACCTGAAACTATCCAAAATCCATATTCTGGGTGGGTTCGGGTGGTTTCGGGTAGTTCAAATTTAAGTAAAATTTTGGTTCGTTTTGTGCTAGTTTCGAAATTTTTTGCGTAAATTGGGGTATTCAAACCACCTGAAACCAGCCGATTCCACACAAAATATGAATTATGCACTTTGTGCTGTTTCGTATGGTTTCGAAACAGCCCGAAACAACCCAAAACAACCCACAACAATCCGAAACCACCCAAACGATGAATTTTGGGTTATGGTGGACTGACGGTTTCTAAACTGGCAATTGTAATCATATCAATCATTCTCCTCCGATATGTACATTTTGATACTCTGTCGATTTTACGTTAACTTAGTGTGTAGGTACCATTACTCCAACCTCCATTATATGATGTATAGCTCTGTTACCAAATAAAATGAGGAAATTTGGTAACTTTCCGAAATTTAATGATCACATGCAATGATGAATCATGAACTGATCATGTGCCACGTGCAATGTACATGGATTACGTTTACGAGCACAATTGCATGGAAGTAGTGGCATAAAGCTCTGCAGATTCTCAAATATTACGTAGTCATAGACCAGAGATTGTGAGACATCTGAAATCCGAAATTTATATCAACGGCCGTGCTGAAATTCAGCTTGCTGTAGGTACGATATAAGTTATTGGATCATGCTGAAAATCAAAGAGAGGCTTGCAAAAGAGATGAAATATCACACACAAACTCGTCCACTCATTAGGTATAGTTTTTTATTTTGTTACAATTACATGCGCTGTTTCTTAATTAGTTAATTGCCAAAACCTCGATACCGTGTCCGTATTACCCGACATACAATTCAAGGGCTGCCTGTAATAACTTATCATTGCACAATACACAAGTAACATTTGATACACGTCTGTAAGTGTACATTGTGGGGATTTCTATAGTCCCACCGCCCACGTGATTATATATCAAGTAACATTAACAACAAAATATAATGTTGGAATGTAGTATTTGAACATTTTCATAAAGGTGAATAAGATGAACGTACTGTCGAATTACATGCAAAAGTGCACGGGCCGTCTGAGCAATGAAAGTACTGTAATGCAACGAAATGAAGGATTCTTACGCAACCAATGACACATTCGCGATATTTCCCTAACTGCCGCTGAACTTGCCCGGGCATGTTATGCGTCGCGCGCGAAAAATAGGCGCAAGAATTGTTACTGTTACTGACAGTGTCAGGGGCATATTGTTCGTGTGGGACTTACTATTTGTGCGCGAAGTTACCCTCGGTAAAATCTTCCATCATTTCAAACAAATGTCAGATGTTTCGTTGTGAATTATATTTTGAATGTTTTAATGAATCAGAATTTGCACACTCGGGCTCAAGTAAAGTGATGCAATCATCATAAGTGATAGTGTTGTTTTAAGTACATTTTGGGTCAAAAAAGTGTTACCACGCATGGTTTTCAAAAGTTCAAAGCACCTTTGCTCCTTTACTCTTTTACTACAGCCCCAGTGTGGACGATTTTCTTTACAAGAACTACCTATTTCTCTGTAGATTAAAACCACCATATATGCAATTACCCGGCCACTGAGGATCTTTCGTGAGCCATTTCACCCTTTCAACTTATTTTACAATCTGATGCTTCTGACCTATGATTTATGAAGATACATATCAATAACGAGCTAGGCCGTCGGGCTCGTTCTTCGTAGCTCAAGCTGCCACAGGTCATCAATAAGTCAATACACGTCTTGTTCCTGATTAACGATTTTAAGTCGAGCTCAGTGTTCAACCCATGTTAACATTAATTGTTATCGCTTTCGTTGCTCGTCTTATCAGCTCTTGAAATCTTGCAAGGCTTGTATTGCAACGTTCATTGTGTGATATTTATACATAGTACTATACATTGTACAGTGGTAAATGTCGCTCCCATTTGAAGTTACCAGTCCCTATCTGAGGGAGATTGGCATCGACAGACCTTCTGGTATGGAACTCCGACCGGCTGATGTTCCGGCAGTACGAAGAGCTATGCGCCTGATCCGTGGAGACATAGCAGCAGTGTTGAAGTACAACCCTGACTGTGCCCGGGATATTCCGCATGAGACTTTCATGAAGGTGAGGAAGGAAAAGCTGTGTGAGTGGCTGGAGAATGTACTTTGCCTCACGGATCACTACATGGACCCTATCATGAGGGCTGCTTGCGGAGTAGCAGAATCTGTTGGAGAACTCATGGCTGCGAGGGTTGCCGATCAGAAGACCATCATACAACTGCAGGAGCAGGTCATCACAGAGAAGGACAGACAGCTCTCAAAGGTACAGGAGACAGTGAAGACTGGGCTGAAGACCTACGCCAGTACTGTGGAACAGAAGTGCTCAGAAGCTTTTTCCTGCAGAGTTCAAGAAACTGTGAAAAGTGAGATGAAGTCTTATGCTGGTATTGTTGAGAGCAAGTGCTCTGAAGTGCTGTCTGAGAAGACGATTACCGCTGCAGTGAAGAGTGCCGTCCAGGCGGAGGATAGATCACGCAACATGATCATCTTCGGATGTGAAGAGGAAAGCGACGAGATTGTTGAGGAGAAGGTGAGTGAAATCTTCACACACCTGGGAGAGAAGCCGCCTGTCGTGCTGTGCTCAAGAATTGGAGCTGTGGCTAGGGCCGGGCATCGTCGACCTATCAAGGTAGTGCTACGGGGCTCGGACCAAGTCAGGCAGATTTTGCGGAAGGCAAAGAACCTGAAGGAGATCGCTTCTTGTAAAAGAGTGTTTGTCTGCCCCGACAGATCAGTGGAAGAACGCCTGGAGATCAAGAAGAAGGTGGAAGAACGCAAGCGTCAACGAACTGAAACTGCCCGCGAGATAACATGAGTTGTTATTACGGGTAACGAGAGAGACTGGCTAACGTGAACGTTGGAGTGATATATCATAACTTCACGATCATTCTCATATCCATATGCATTATGAATATTTTACTAAATATTGATTGATTGTTTTTGCCAAGGAGCCAGTGTCATTATGTCCTGAGGATGTGTTCTGGGCCCTTAATTGATATTCGATGTTTTGTGAGTTAAGTTGAAGTTTTATGTTGAGAAAAGTGCTATTGTCATCGGTATCAATTTAAACTTTTGAAATAAAAAATAGTGATAATATAATAATGCTGTTATTTCTCCGAACCTCGCTCTTGCATTGAATAGTCGTTGTATTTTGCCACAAGAACTTTCTGTTGGTTTTAAAATTCTTTGAAGATTTATACTCAAACTTTCAACATTTCCTTTCTAGAAGGGTAAATCTCTCAAATAAGCTCCCGAGAATGATAGGTATTGGATAATGGATATATCACAGTCAATTCATTGGCCCAGTCTATTATTCAGTGTCACATGAATATAAAATCTGCCGCAAAATTCGCTCTCCAGGTATCTTATATATAAAGTAAAGTCACACGTGAATAATGTTTGTCTGTAATTCCGTATACAATTAAATTTGAGCTTGCCAAGAAGATATCAAGAGAAACGAAGGCAAAAGCGAGAAAAGAGGTGCCGTTGCTATGGAAACTGATTTTAGTGCACGTGCAGATTATGATCAGTTCTATGCGAGTGCTTTCTATTACGCTACTACTGTTAAATGCTGTGCTGACATAGTTTTTGAAAATTTGACGTTGTTTTACATCAAATTCAAGATCTCAAGATGGAGAATGGACATAACTTGAACAACGGAGGATATTTCAGATGAATTGTTTTCTGTGGCAGAGTTTGGCAGATAATCAATGCTGAGTCGGTGATAACAATAGTAACTATAGTTTCGAAATTAGCCGTTTAGTTTACAAAAGTGTACAATTCAATCGAGTCGAATATAGGTGTAGCAGATTACGAAGACAGTTCCTGGCCTGGATTAATTATGTAAACAAAACAAAATGGTCCAATGTCAGTATCAGTATGAGAATTAACATAGACTTCTTGCAATCAAAACGGAACGCTGGAACAAAACTCACATGGTTTAGCATAACTAAGACTAACCGACGCCGTTCTATTTTCCACTCTGCTCCTTCATAAAATTGAATAATGATTTAATTGATTGCGTTACGAATAACTTTTGGAATTTTTGATGCGGTAAGAAGTATCCAATCGATTGGAATGGTAGTTTTTAAAATTTGCGAACGAGGTGCTGCGTAGCTGTGTGATCTGTGTAAATGCAAGCCCAACGGGCCTGCTAGTTATACATATTATTGATACACGTATGGATTGGGTCACGCTGAATTTGAGCAGAGCCGTGGTCACTGGACATATCCATGAGGAATCTCAATTCTTACTTGCACACACGAAGTGAAATAGCCCATGTCAGTGTCAACTGTGCAACATGCTGGAGGATAGAAGTCACGCTACTGATACTGTACTACAGTTATACCATCCGAATTGGAAACTTTTGCCATGGGCTTTCCTTGAATTCACAGTGTATCGGGTTGATTCACGTGGGTTGCGTGGTTTCGGGTGGGTTGGGTGGTTTCGGGTGGTTTCGGTTGGTTTCGGGGCTATATTGGGTGGTTTCCCGTTTCGGGTGGGTTGGGTGGTTTCGGGTGGTTTCGGGTGGTTTCGGGTGGTTCCACCTTTTAGTATCAACGAAAATGTTGTAACAGAGGTGCTACACTTTTAGACGATAATCAGATTTTCCAACCTTATCCAGACCAATTGAAAAATTTATTGACAGGCAATAGTATCAACAGTCGAAACTGGGTGGTTTCGGCTGGGTTGGGTGGTTCTGGGAAGGTTGGGTGGTTCCGGGAAAGTTGAGTGGTTTCAGGTGGGTTCGGTGGTTTCGGGTGGATTCGGTGGTTTTGGGTGGTTTCGGGTTCGGTTGGGTGGTTTCGGGTGGGTTGGGTGGTTTCGGGTGGGTTAGGTAGTTTCGGTGGGTTGGGTGGTTTCGGGTGGGTTGGGTGGTTTCGGGTGGGTTGGGTGGTTTCGGGTGGGTTGGGTGGTTTCTGGTGGGTTGGGTGGTTTCGGGTGGGTTGGGTGGTTTCAGGTGGTTTCGGGTCGTTCCACATTTTAGTTAAATATCAGCTGGTTTCGGGCTGGTTTCGGGCTGGTTTCGGGCTGGTTTCGTATTTTTTGACAAAATTTTATAGTAAAAACAATGTTTTTGGGTAGTTTCGGGTGGGTTGGGTGGTTTCGGGTGGGTTGGGTGGTTTCGGGTGGGTTGGGTGGTTTCGGGTGGTTTCAGGTGGTTTCGGGTGGTTTCGGGTGGTTTCGGGTGGTTTCGGAGTTATGTTGGGTGGTTTCGGGGGTGGTTTCGGGTTAGTTGGGTGGTTTCGGGTGGTTTCGGGTGGTTCCACCTTTTAGTATCAACGAAAATATAATGAACTGTAATTAAAATCTTAGTTCAAATCACAAGTATTTTGATTCGGACGTCAAAAATCATTTGTGTTTGTGTGCGTGTTTGAAATGTGATTTGTATTAATGGAGATCAAAATAAACTCTTTGTTTTCATAAAACTCTTTGTTTTCATTGAAAACCATGCGGATCAAACATCAATTCTCAATTCCTTCCCTGTGCTATATGCTAGCCTTTCTAATTGTTTATTCCCTGCCCTGTGCTATATGCTAATATTTCCTTTGTTTTTCCTTGCCCCCGGGCTATATGCTAATATTTCTATTGTTTTTCCTTGCCCTGGGCTATATGCTAATATTTCTATTGTTTTTCCTTGCCCTGGGCTATATGCTATTATTTCATTGTTTTCCTTGCCCTGGCTATATGCTAATATTTCATTGTTTTTCCTTGCCCTGGGCTATATGCTAATATTTATTGTTTTTCCTTGCTCTGGGCTATATGCTAATATTTCCATTGTTTTTCCTTGCCCTGGGCTATATGCTAATATTTATTATTTTTCCTTCCTGGTCTATATTCTAATATTTCTATTGTTTTTCCTTGCCCTGGGCTATATGCTAATATTTCTTGTTTTTTCTTGCCCTGGGCTATATGCTAATATTTCTATTGTTTTCCTTGCCCTGGGCTATATGCTAATATTTCTATTGTTTTTCCTGTCCTTGGGCTATATGCTAATATTTCTATTGTTTTTCTTGCCAATTTGCTTTGATAATTTTTCAGCTATTGAGTTGTCCCCTAAGTTTTTCTTGACTTTTGAGCTGTACAATGTTTCATCTTCATGAAGAGCTTTCACAACTTCAACATCTGTTGAAATTTCATGAAGCCTTTTGTCTATTGTTTGCAATCGCCTGTGGACAGTTTGCATAGCTTTATTGCAATGACTACAGAAGGTCTTCACATAGGAAGGTGAGTCCTTGAGGTTAACATATAGCTCCTTGCTAATAGGTCGATCATTACATGTGTTGTGAAAGTAGTTTTCACAGCCACTGCAGTGTAGACCATAGCCTGACTTGTCATCTTTATCAGTTACAGCTTTCAAACAAATAACACAAGGATAGATAACAACATTCTTTCCTGTTTTACGAGGAAAGATTCCAGTAACAGCCCCATCTATTGTTTCAAAGTCTGTAAATTTCCCCTTGTTGTCAAAATTTGCATTGATTGTGTCATATTCATACCTTGATAATGCTCTCATGAAGGTAGAACTGCAACGCAAGATTCCGAGTCTATCTTCGAGATCATAAGTAGTTGGGGCTGAGAGCTGGAGTCTGCTAAGGATAGCATCGATCTGATCAACTGATACGTCTGAGAGAAGTATACTGCTCATCACACAAGAGTTCTTTGGTAAACCTGAACAGTAAATCTCCTTCGAGGACGGGAGGGCAGTGTGTAGACAACTGCACTAGCACTGGCGCCCAGTGCTCTCCCACCAATGAAATCAAGCAAGCTGTGCCCAGCAGAGACTATATATATGTACCTGCTGACCAGCCAGTTGCTGTTACAGGCAATTATATATAAGCTTAACTGATTTCACAACAACTCTCAAGCTGTGAGGGGTACGTGGGCCGAAACCCCTCCGTTTCCCTTTGTCACCTGCTGATGGTACACCTACATCGCAGATGAGGAGACCTACAACTGGTAACCGCTGATGATTCACAGTTTTAGTCTTCCGCCTCATGTCAATCCTTGAATTAGAAAATCGATATGCAGTATTTTGTTATGTTTGTAGTTTACCCATACACCTCTATAGATAAGACATTGGATTGGGTTCCTCAAATTTGATTGTATAAAGTAGTGTTGTAAAGTTTAAAACTGATAATAAATAATACAAGATGATTTAAATTAAGCTTTAATTTTACTTTCGTCTTTCAAGGGCGCTTCCTAACTGGGTAAGGCTGTCTGACGTTGACAGACCCTCTCAAAATCAGCGCCACGCTTCCTAAGCCCGCATAGGTGTGTGTACGCGCGCAACGCAAACAGGGATATACGTGTTTAGCAAGCGCCACGCGCGCGGCGCTGATTCTCAACGACGCCAGCCGCTTCGTTGATGGATTTTTTCCATCCCTAGCGCGCAACACTCGGAAGTTTGGAGGGTGTGCGCGGCGGAGGGTAGGGTAACATCCTACAAGCCGCTTCGCGGCTGGCGTCAGTGGGTCATACATCGTACGACAAGGTGAGGCAATTCTGTCTTTGCTTTGTAACGTACACGGAGTGCGCGGCGCGGCAATCGCTCAACCCCTATGGTGCTTATAAGCCCGCAAAGGCTAGGTGTGTGTATCCGCATTGGTTTGTGTGCCGGTACGAACGTGAACTCTTTTTGATGGATTTCTCCCATCCCTAGCGCACAACACTCTCGGAAGTTTGGAGAGCCGCGAAAAACAATGTGGCGGAAGGTAGGGTAACATCCGCATGCCGCAACGCAAACAGGGTTGCTGAACATGTATATCCCTGTTTGGCTCGCGCGTACACACACCTATGCGGGCTTAGGAGTTAGGAATCGGAACAAGCAGGGGTATACGTGTTTAGCAATTACAATTACGGTACCCCTGCTTAAGCCATGCATTGGTTAATTTTGTTAAACACGCTTGTTGCTGTAAATGCCAAAACAATATAGAGTCACACATTATTAATAATTCATGGAAGCAGACAAAACCCACATAAAAAATCCCACTATTTGCAGCTCATAGCTATTTCTGGTTCAAAATACTTTGTTTCATTTTATAACACATTTATTTGACTTTTGTTGCATTTTGTTACAAATTTTCCCAATATGATTTTGGGGACTTTTAACCATTACCATTCAAAATTATTGATGGATTGTACTCTATTGGTCTCCTAAGTATGTGCCGCGTGCCAATTGCTAATTTAGTGTAAGGCGACTGCATAGACTTAGGTTGATCGAAAATCAGGTTCAATGCAAAAACGCACACAAATGTCGATACAAATAATATTTTGTCATCAATTGTTTTGCATCAGTTAGAAAACGAAATTCTTCAGAAAAAAATGGAGCCAGATGTCCGGTTTAGGCTCCCAAAACTTTTTTAGCCCATGTGTATGGTGCCTCAAACCCGCCACCACAAAAAAATGAAAAATTTTTCAAATTTAAAAAAAAATTAAACAAATTTTTAAAAAAATTATTTTTTTGATTTTAAATTTTGTTTTAAAAATTTTTTTTATTTTTTTTAAAAAAAATTTTGAAAAAAAAATTTGAAAAAAAATTAAAATTAAAAATCATGGCTCAAACCCGCCACGAAAATTAAAACTGAAAATGAAAATCGTTTTTTATTCAAATCACGTACGAACTTTTTGTGCGCCGCGCAAAAATTTTTAAAATTAATTTGAAAAACGAAATCGCTTCATCTTGAAACATCATGAAAAACGCGTTTGGCGTTCGCACGTTACGTTTAGTTCATAATGTTGTTAGCAAAATGATATGAGCAGCAGCCAAATTCAAGTCCCAACGGCAAAGCTCTCGACCAGTCCATCAACCTAGTCGATGTTACCCCTTTTATTCCCACTGGGCCAGAGCTGGGCTATCTGTAATCCTTCAGTGTCATTCTTCTCAATGGGCGGGGCTGTTGCAGTCACCTTATTTCTCAATATGGA
This sequence comes from Beroe forskalii, assembly GCA_011033025.1. NCBI lineage: Eukaryota > Metazoa > Ctenophora > Nuda > Beroida > Beroidae > Beroe > Beroe forskalii. The sequence goes on along the minus strand of WFMF01000935.1, from coordinate 12,655 downwards.
TCACAGGACAAAGCCGCCTGCTGTTACCCACAACGGAGACGCCTGCCATTCTCCTAAATTATGTAGAATTGAGTAGAATGACAGGCGATCAGCAGGAGGCCCAGCCCATTCACTCATTGAATAGAATGACAGGCGATCCATCCTCTGAGAATGATGTCATGCTACACCAGCCATTGAGGGGAACTACAGGCGGCTCCACCCATTTGGAGGAATGTGATGAACCCCCGCCCATTGAGAAGAATATGAGGACAATCAAACTGTTTTGGAGTTGAGTACCTTCATCAGTCATTCTTATCAACGGGCGGGGATGCCTGTCATCCTTCTCAATGGGTGGGCTTCCTGTGATTGATTTACTAAAAATCCTAAGCAGGCGGATTCGTCTCTTATTCTTCTGAATGGGCGGGGCCGCTTCACATTCCTTCAAATGGGTGGGGCCGCCTGTTATTCCCCTCAATAATGAGTAGATCCCTCGTTATTCTATTCAATGGGCTGGGGTGCCTGCTGATTGCCTGTCATTCTACAAGTACATAATTGAGTAGAAAGGCTGATGGACTGGTCGAGAACTTCCCCGTCGGGTCCTGAACTTGGCTGCTGCTAATATCATTTTGCTCATATAAATTATGAACTTAATGTAACGCGCGAACGCCGAACGCGTTTTTCATGATGTTTCAAGATGAAGCTATTTCGTTTTTCAAATTAATTTTAAAATCTTTCGCGCGGCGCATAAAAAGTTCGTACGTGATTTGAATAAAAACGATTTTCATTTTCAGTTTTAATTTTCGTGGCGGGTTTGAGCCATGATTTTTAATTTTATTTTTTTTTCAAATTTTTTTTTCAACATTTTTTTAAAAAATTTAAAAAAAATTTTTAAAACAAAATTTAAAATCAAAAAAATAATTTAAAAAAAAAATTTTTTAATTTTTTTTTAATTTGAAAAATTTTTCATTTTTTTCTGGTGGCGGGTTTGAGCCACCATACATGTGGGCCAAAAATTTGGCAAAATATGCGTAAAATGGGCTTAAAACTTTTTGGAGGTCAAAATCAAAAATCCAGCTCCATTTGTTTCTGAGGAATTTAGTTTTCTAACTGATGCATAAAGAATTACGAAGACAAAAATATTCAAAGCAACATTTGTGTGTGTTTTTACATTTAGCCTGATTTTCGATCAACCTAAGTCTATGCAGTCGCCTTATATTTCCAAACCCTGTCCTCAGAACACATGGAAACTGACTAGCCCAGTGACAGAACACTGCTGATCTGCCACTCTCAGCGTGGCGACAAGTCGGCCTTCTCCAGATGTGATTTTGGCGAAAAATGAATGATGATCAGGGGTGCCTTCAAGCATCAAGGCAATGGCATCCTGCAACAGTGACACTGGGCTTCCAATGCTTGTGACGTCGAAATATTTAGTCTTCAATGACAATCTGTGAAATGATGCGAGAATGTGCAAGACATTGATGCCTATGCTTGTTACATGTTGCGATGTCTAGATGCTCCTGTGGTGAAACTGGTAAGTTCCTTACCATAATACCAGCCCCTATCCCCTATCCCCTCTACCCGCCCCACTGAACCCCAATGGCCCCACCCCAGGGTCACAAAATATGTGTGCAAGTGGTTGACACTTGGTGGACCCTAGGGTCATAAAGCTTTAAAATGTGTGCAAGTGGCTGACACAGTTTGGTGTGATTTGCAATAAAATGAGTGGTTTTTATACAGATATATATATTATTTAATTACTTGCCCAAACAAACATCAAAAATTTTCTGAACTTATGCCAAAGATTTCCAATTTGATTGCATTTGTCCGCTACTTTTTCTAATTGAATAGATGCCTAGTATAAGAACTAGAATATAACTGAGTGAAGAGCTAAGAGCTAACTTTAGAACAACAGCCCTCTTTACTGAATTTCCAAAGTTACACTCAGTTTCAATTTTAATCAGGCATTCTTTATATCTTTTATTATCTTTTATTAATAACACTTTAGATATGGTACACCTTAATCTTGGCACCTTCAATACCTAAATACTATTAGCCAATTTTGAGGGTACTTGTAGGCGTGCAATAATAAGTAATATTGCACTCCTCACATTGGCTAATACACTAAGAGCATGGCAAATGGTCATGACGCTAACAAAATTATTGCACTCGGCTTCGCCTCGTGCAATAATTTGTATTATCTCGGCCTGCTCCTCGTGCGACAATACAAATTATTGCACTCGGCTACGCCTCGTGCAATAATTTATATTAGCGCATTCCCAGCCATGCTCTAAGCGTATAATATCACATATGCTACTTATGTTTGTTTGGCAAGGGTGGAAGTTGTACAATATAATTTGATTTATAAATGTTGCAAATATTAATTTTGTCTTTTACTAATTTTGTCTTTTACATAATCAATATATAATAGCTTCGGACGCAAAAGGGCGATTCAACATTCATGACATGGGCAATTTCACCAAATTTCGTTGTTTCATACACCATTTCAAACGGCACATTATCATAGCTTAACGTAGGCATGGCTTTGGAATTGATATTGGTCAGAAAATGTCGTTATAGCTTCAGCAATGAATTAAACGTTGATACTAAAAGGTGGAACCACCCGAAACCACCCGAAACCACCCGAAACCAGCCAACCCACCCGAAACCACCCCCGAAACCACCCAATATAGCCCCGAAACCACCCGAAACCACCCGAAACCACCCGAAACCACCCGAAACCACCTGAAACCACCCGAAACCACCCAACCCACCCGAAACCACCCAACCCACCCGAAACCACCCGAAACCACCCAACCCACCCGAAACCACCCAAAAACATTGTTTTTACTATAACATTTTGTCAAAAAATACGAAACCAGCCCGAAACCAGCCCGAAACCAGCCCGAAACCAGCTGATATTTAACTAAAATGTGGAACGACCCGAAACCACCTGAAACCACCCAACCCACCCGAAACCACCCAACCCACCAAAACCACCCAACCCACCCGAAACCACCCAACCCACCCGAAACCACCCAACCCACCGAAACCACCTAACCCACCCGAAACCACCCGAAACCACCCAACCGAACCCGAAACCACCCGAAACCACCCGAAACCACCCAAAACCACCGAATCCACCCGAAACCACCGAACCCACCTGAAACCACTCAACCTTCCCGGAACCACCCAACCTTCCCAGAACCACCCAACCCACCCGAAACCACCCAGTTTCGACTGTTGATACTATTGCCTGTCAATAAATTTTTCAATTGGTCTGGATAAGGTTGGAAAATCTGATTATCGTCTAAAAGTGTAGCACCTCTGTTACAACATTTTCGTTGATACTAAAAGGTGGAACCACCCAAAACCACCCGAAACCACCCAACCCACCCGAAACGGCGAAACCACCCAATATAGCCCCGAAACCAACCGAAACCACCCAACCCACCTGAAACCACCCAACCCACGTGAATCAACCCGATACACTGTGAATTCAAGGAAAGCCCATGGCAAAAGTTTCCAATTCGGATGGTATAACTGTAGTACAGTATCAGTAGCGTGACTTCCATCCTCCAGCATGTTGCACAGTTGACACTGACATGGGCTATTTCACTTCGTGTGTGCAAGTAAGAATTGAGATTCTCATGGATATGTCCAGTGTCCACGGCTCTGCCCAAATTCAGCGTGACCCAATCCATACGTGTATCAATAATATGTATAATACCTGGAGAGCGAATTTTGCGGCAGATTTTATATTCATGTGACACTGAATAATAGTCTGGGCCATTATCCAATACCTATCATTCTCGGGAGCTTATTTGAGAGATTTACCCTTCTCGAAAGGAAATGTTGAAAATTTGAGAATAAATCTTCAAAGAATTTTAAAACCAACAGAAAGTTCTTGTGGCAAAATACAACGACTATTCAATGCAAGAGCGAGGTTCGGAGAAATAACAGCATTATTATATTATCACTATTAACATGGGTTGAATACTGAGCTCGACTTAAAATCGTTAATCAGGAACAAGATGTGTATTGACTTATTGATGACCTGTGGCAGCTTGAGCTACGAAGAAACGAGCCCGACGGCCTAGCTCGTTATTGATATGCATCTTCATAAATCATAGGTCAGAAGCATCAGATTGTAAAATAAGTTGAAAGGGTGAAATGGCTCACGAAAGATCCTCAGTGGCCGGGTAATTGCATATATGGTGGTTTTAATCTACAGAGAAATAGGTAGTTCTTGTAAAGAAAATCGTCCACACTGGGGCTGTAGTCTACGGCAAACCAAACGACCATTCAACGTTTGAGAAGTTTTACTGTAAAAGAGTAAAGGAGCAAAGGTGCTTTGAACTTTTGAAAACCACGCGTGGTAACACTTTTTTGACCCAAAATGTTCTTAAAACAACACTATCACTTATGATGATTACATCACTTTACTTGAGCCCGAGTGTGCAAATTCCGATTCATTAAAACATTCAAAATATAATTCACAACGAAACATCTGACATTTGTTTGAAATGATGGAAGATTTTGCCGAGGGTAACATCGCGCACAAATAGTAAGTCCCACACAAACAATATGCCGGCCCTGACACTGTCAGTAACAGTAACAATTCTTGCGCCTATTTTTCGCGCGCGACGCATAACATGCCCGGGCAAGTTCAGCGGCAGTTAGGGAAATATCGCGAATGTGTCATTGGTTGCGTAAGAATCCTTCATTTCGTTGCATTACAGTACTTTCATTGCTCAGACGGCCCGTGCACTTATATTCACCTTTTTGCATGTAATTCGACCGTACGTTCATCTTATTCATCTTATTCACCTTTATGAAAATGTTCAAATACTACATTCCAACATTATATTTTGTTGTTAATGTTACTTGATATATAATCACGTGGGCGGTGGGACTATAGAAATCCCCACAATGTACACTTACAGACGTGTATCAAATGTTACTTGTGTATTGTGCAATGATAAGTTATTACAGGCAGCCCTTGAATTGTATGTCGGGTAATACGGACATGGTATCGAGGTTTTGGCAATTAACTAATTAAGAAACAGCGCATGTAATTGTAACAAAATAAAAACTATACCTAACGAGTGGACGAGTTTGTGTGTGATATTTCATCTCTTTTGCAAGCCTCTCTTTGATTTTCAGCATGATCCAATAACTTATATCGTACCTACAGCAAGCTGAATTTCAGCACGGCCGTTGATATAAATTTCGGATTTCAGATGTCTCACAATCTCTGGTCTATGACTACGTAATATTTGAGAATTTGCAGAGCTTTATGCCACTACTTCCATGCAATTGTGCTCGTAAACGTAATCCATGCACATTGCACGTGGCACATGATCAGTTCATGATTCATCATTGCATGTGATCATTAAATTTCGGAAAGTTACCCCAAATTTCCTCATTTCATTTGGTAACAGAGCTATACATCATATATGGAGATTGGAGTAATGGTACCAATACACTAAGTTAACGTAAAATCGACAGAGTATCAAAATGTACATATCGGAGGAGAATGATTGATATGATCACAATTGCCAGTTTAGAAACCGTCAGTCCACCATAACCCAAAATTCATCGTTTGGGTGGTTTCGGATTGTTGTGGGTTGTTTTGGGTTGTTTCGGGCTGTTTCGAAACCATACGTAACAGCACAAAGTGCATAATTCATATTTTGTGTGGAATCGGCTGGTTTCAGGTGGTTTGAATACCCCAATTTACGCAAAAAATTTCGAAACTAGCACAAAACGAACCAAAATTTTACTTAAATTTGAACTTCCCGAAACCACCCGAACCCACCCAGAATATGGATTTTGGATAGTTTCAGGTGGGTTGGGTCGTTTTGGGTCATTTTGGTGGTTAGAATTCCCCAATTTATGCAAAAATTTTGAAACGAGCCAAAATTTTACCTTTGTTTGGAACTACCCGAAACGACCCAACCCACCGAACCAACCCAAAATATGAATTTTGGGTGGTTTCGGGTGGTTTCGGGTGGTTTCGGTGTTTTAAGTTCCCCAATTTATGCTAAAATTTCGAAACCATCCCGAAACCAGCCCGAAACCAGCCCGAAACGACCCAAAATTTTACTTAAATGTAGTGACCCGAAACCACCCGAAACCACGAAACCACCCAACCCACCGTTGGCTGGGTTGGGTGGGTTGGGTGGTTTCGGGTGGTTGGTGGTTTCGGGTGGTTTCGGATGGTTTCGGGTGGTTTCGGATGGTTTCGGGTGGTTTCGGATGGTTTCGGGTGGTTTCGGAGTTATGTTGGGTGGTTTCGGGGGTGGTTTCGGGTGGGTTGGGTGGTTTCAGGTGGTTTCGGGTGGTTTCGGGTGGTTCCACCTTTTAGTATCAACGATGAATTAAATGTTCTGAGAGTGAAGACGTTATTTCAGATCACGTCTGCACTCTCAGATCAGCGTTTTACCACTCTCAGCATTTTCCTTGTGTTTGAAATATGAGCGTAATTAAGCAAAGCATTGTGAACTAATGACATCAAAATACTGTCAAAATGTCGAAGTCCTTTGCAACGAAAAGTTTTGCAGCTATCAGAGTATCAGATAATATCTTCATACTCAGTTCAGTGTTTTGCCACTTTCAGAGCGAAGACGTGATTTGAAAATCACGTCTCCACGCTGAGCGTGGCAAAATGCTGATCTGAGTGTGCAGACGTGATCTGAAATCACGTCTCCGCTCTGAAAGTAGCAAAACACTGATCTGAGTGTGAAGATTAATCAGAAATAGGATGAGTAGAGTGGTTAGGAACATCTTCAATTGTAACAATTGTTACAATTGAAGATGTTTGTAACCACTCTACTCGTCCTATTTCTGATTAAACTGACGAAGAAATCCCTATTCTACACACCGAGTGGGAAGACATTATCTAATAGCTGCAAAACTTTTCGTTGCGATGGACTTTGACATTTTTCCGGTATTTTGATGCCATTAGTTCACTTGTGAACTAATGGCATCAAAATATGGGAAAAATGTCAAAGTCCATCGCAACGAAAAGTTTTGCTTAATTACGCTCATTATTCAAACACATGAAAATGATTATAAGTGTATTTTAAATTATCATCTTTTGCTATTGTAAGTGCCGTAACCGAGTATCTAATACTTGGCTGATCTCCAGTCAGCAAGGCAGTCACCACAAAAACCTCGGCCTTTGATTTTGTAGAATGTATTTCATATCCAGCGCACATTATAATGTGTAATCGCAATAAACAAATCAATGAACGAATACAATCGTTAAGCTGTGAGACCATAAAAATTGATAACATATGATTTCGGGAAAAGTATGTCGGTGATGGAAGATGTGATTTGGTACTCCTGAAATTTGGGATTGGCGAGGTGCTGACTGTGTTCTGTCACTGGGCTGACTAGCAAGAAAGGCCCAAAAATTATTGAGTTTCACTTTATCAAAAATTCATGGAAAGAGTAAGGTTCTTCCCTTACAGTCCTATTCCATGATTCCCTGTCATGCCTGGAACTATTTTCTGTTCATGTATGACTACTCCGTGCACATAACCAGGGTCCTGGTTAGGGCAAGACTACAAGATGTATGAAACACTCATTTCTATTGACTGTCTCCCTGCATGTTCGGGGCAGGGACCTGGTTCTTTCCAGTTGGGGCCTCACGCACCTCCCCCTCCCGAGTGTGCCAACTGCATTTCCCCATGCAGTTGGTATCATCCACACCTTCCACCTGCTGGGTACTCTCTAGTACCACTCACCAGCTAAGTATCATAACTTCACTATCCAGCCCTTCACAGTATATTAACTTTTGATTTTACATAATAACCGCCCTAGCCCCCTCTTTCTATATCTATACTATTCTTTTATCTTTTTACTTAATTCATTATAATTCAGGTACACTACTTGAAGACTGTCCTCAAAGGGAATGATGAACCCATACATACATATTATATACTGTAACAACATTGGCACAGCCTGGTAGTCATAACCCACTTTGTACTACAAAAACCAATATGGCTTCCTCCCTCAAACTATCAAAGGCAACTCAAGAAGCCCTGAAAAAATTTTCTCCTCATACAACTTGTTAAAGTTCAGATCCCTCCAAGGTTCCTCAGCACCATCATGAAATAAATTTTGTTTCATTCTGGAATCAGCAGTTGCATTGGCGACCCCTGCATTATCAACCCTCTTACTGCTATAAAAATTAGCCCACTGTCCAACTCTCCCATATTATATCCAATAAGTAAACAACATTTTATTTCGTTATATCTTCCACTTTCATCACCCTCACCTGCTGAGTACTCCGTACTTCAAACCAGCTAAGTCTCATTACCTCACCACTTCTGTCAAGCAACAAATTTCTGTACATCTAGACCCATAGAAATAAAGACAATAAACTGCAGCCCATTTCGAAAGGATGTCCCTCCCAATAAATCTGATTTAGCAACATTACTATGATTAATGAACAATAATACAACACCAAAAACATCACCAAAACTAACAATCAGTTCTCTCTTCTTTCCAGGTAGTACCCCATAGTTGGCTTTGCCCATTGATCCCAGCATAACTCCAATCAATGGGAATATTATTTACACAGTCTGGTTGGGTCAGACCTCCCTGTGGCTCAGTCAGACGAAGGGAGGTGGTACATAGCCACCTCCGGCTGATCTCCGACTTAATCTGCAGGCAAGCATTGACTTGCTTTGCAGTCTGTTTGAAGCCAGGGGCGTTGGTAGCTTACTGGTCCAGTGAGGTCCTGGACGGTGGGCTACTCTCAGCCCAGGATATCTCCGGCAGTCGGGTGGCCTAAAAAACCACCCAGGAGTTCACACCCTTCGCCTAGTGTACTAGGGATAGTCTCCATGCTCAGCATGGCTGCCACCGGCCTGGTTGATTAAACCGACTGTGGCCATTTTACTAAGACTAAGACTACTAAGACTCCCTGCATGTTGACACGTATGTGTGTGCACATGGATCAATTGAAAGACCTGTCCAGAGAATGCGTAAATATCAGCAAAAATTCACTTAAAAGCAAATTGAAACTTTGTGCACACACTGTAAATGGCGTGTTCTTATGACCAAGGGATGAAATTCAGGAGCACTTGCCTAGCAGTCCCAAATAGTTTATGCAGTTCAAGTACTAAGGCTTTATAGTTTGCAATGATTCCTAGGATAGGTTTAGGCCTCCTGTGCAGTGTGGCATGCAATTCATTTGAGGGGCTTCCATAAATTACGTTCGCCTATTAGGGGGGGAGGGGGGTTTGAGAATTTGTAACAAGTGGTTTTATGAAAATGTAACGTTACACATTCAACATGGAAAAATTAGAAATTTTCCCAGAAATTCTTGTGTAATTCAAGCACCAATTGTCCAAATTAGCTAATGTTACTGATTTTATTTGACATATGGTGTCCCAAATCATATTTGGAGTTCACAACATGTCGTAAATTAGCTTCTAAGTAGTGTGGCTATCAATTACATTTCCATCACGTTGGTAATTAATTTATTTTTCAAAAGCGAACGTTAAAAAAGAGGGGGGAGGAGGGGGTGGTTTTTGGAATTTGTAACAAGTGCAAACATAGGGGGGGAGGGGGTCTGAAAATCGGTGAAAAAAGCGAACGTAATTTATGGAAGGCCCCTTGACCCTCCAACATTAAATCCCCCAACACTTGAACGCCCAACACTTGATCCCCCATAATTACTAAAATCTGTGTGATTGTATATCACATATTATTTCATCAAAATAAAATATCTATTAAGTTAGAGTCATTAACGAGCTACACCCTATGAAATATGTCGTTGAATATCAGTAGTATATCACAATACACACACTGTCTGGCAATATGTGGGGCAGCCAATGTGGTGAAAATATGACATGTTAATGTGTATATAGCATGAAAGATTTCGAAGTGTATTGGGCTGTGATAGCTCAGAGGTAGAGCACCCAATGCATCATCTCGGATTCTCGGAGGTTGTGGGTTCAAGTTCCACTCCCGCCAACGGCCCTTTGATTTTCTGATTGCTGCGACACTATGTGCCTAACTGAGCATTACCACGGAAAGGCCCTACCACCCAAAAACATTAATATCTGATATTACACACATCCGCCAGACAAACCTTTGGAGTGAAGTCTTAAGTGTAGGTATCTAGTATAAATTGAATACACGATTACAGAATAAAAAGTTTAGAGAGCAAGTTTAAAACATTAAATGATACAATAAACTTTAAATCAGGAGCATTCGAAAATCATGTGATTATCGTCATCAGCTGAAGATGGAAGGTGAGAGAATGCTTGTAAATAAAATGAGTGGTGTCAGGGAGTGGAGGGTGTAAGTGATCAGGTGATGGGATAATCAAATACAATATCACAAATAACAAAAACAAGAAAAGTGGTGTCAGTAGTTAGGGAAGAGGATTCCTGAGTCAGTAGGTCTGAAGGTTGAAGAGATCCTGGGAAGGATGGGGTTCCACAGGGTGCTGCACTTGGGAGCGCTGTCAGTTCTGTTCATGGATGGTTTCCTTGTTGAGATGGCTGCCTGTTCTGTCAGGTCTAGGTGGGAGCGGGAGGGGAGGGCTTTGAAGATCTGAATGTGTTCCAAGCTATGTTGTGTCCGGTGGTGATGGAGTGAAGGGCTGGAGCAGACTTCACTCTGTCTGTGGTGTCACAACTGCGTTGTTCAGTCTGTAGCATCTTTCGTGTTCCTTCATTCTGTCGAGGAGGGGGTGGTAGGTCTGTCCGTTGTACTTGGTGGGGCAGTCAAGGCAGCTGATCTCGTAGATTGTGTTGGGGATCTGGGAGGAGGGAGGAGTAGTCTTTGTCTTGGTGAGGAGGTTCCGGAGGGAGGTGTTGGAGGAATAAAAAGTAATTGTACTTTACTCCCACCTAAATCACAAGGTTGCTCTTGACCAAGGAAGGATCAGTTACCGGCATGATAGCATTCTTACAGTCATCCAAGATGCAATCATCGACAAAGTAAAGAAGGTAGACAACACTGTTCCACTGAATACAGGAAGAGAACCAGTTGTTTTCGTTGGGAGTGGACAAAGAGTGAGGAAGAAGAAGAAGAAGGTGCATCATGGGATAATTGATGTATCTAAAGATTGGATTATTCAAACAGACCTCAGAAGAAAACAAGTCCAATTTCCACCACACATCATCACAACGGCAGAAAGACCTGACCTAGTACTTTATTCGGACTCCAAGAAAGTGTTGGTTATCCTGGAGCTAACATCACCAGCCGAAGATAACATCGAGAAATGGAGAGAAGTGAAGAAGACTAAGTACGAGAAGTTGGCAGAAAACATCAGAGAAGGTGGTGTATGGAAAGTATTTGTCTTTACAATTGAAGTTGGGGCCAGAGGATTTGTCGCCAAGAGAACAGCTGCTGTTTGGCGACAACTCGGAATGAGTGAAACAGATGGCAGGAAACTCACAGAGGCAATATCCAGAACCGCCATCCGTTGTTCACACTTCATATGGATCTGTAGGAACACGCTGGAATGGACGGCACCAAGTCACGGTGTCACAAACATCAGCGGGTGAGTGCATGGAAGCACGTTCCATGGTAGTCCCCATATCCTTTCGTACCTATCTCTGGAGTTAATGAAGGATTTGTGTATCCGTGCACATTTCCTGGGAGTGATCTTATGCTGAGGTGTTGTCAGGAATGACAACCCAGTTGGCCGGGACACTGCCCATTACTGCTTCATTACGACATTGCTCCACTGAGATACTATGACACCTGGCACGGGGATTAACATGACACTGAGCGCAGTGAATCAGTTATTCAGTTGTTTCAAGACCAAAAACATCAGATTGGTTTGGAGAGCAAAGAGGATTCACCCTCACAAAGATTTATTGAGAAGATGTATTATTTGTATATAGCAACAGGATCCTGAGATGCATGCGGCTGTAACACTGTTCCCTCAACTTGTGCGCACAAGTGAAGCAGTGTGGGTCAGGGACGTTGTGGGCTCCGAGCACCCCGACCCTGCGGCTGCCTTGGTTTATTGTTTTGGAGATTAAGCGAGGTGGTGGAAAGGCAACAGAGCTGATAACAGACTGAAGTGGCCTTGATAGGGCTGGTGGCATCACAGGCTTTCACACGGTGGGTGACAATTCTTGCAGTGCCCTGACTCCTAACCATTGATGGTTCTTAATATGCGCCGCCAGAAATGGCGAGGAAGTATTGGGAGTAGGGTGCGGTGTGTAGGTCATGACAACACTTAACACACTTTTGATATTTATTATTAGACGCAGGATCGAAACCATGGATGTCATGGATGACAGGCACAGTTCTTATCCACTCAACCAGGGGCAGCCCAACCAGTCCTGAATCTTTTTCTACTTTCTCTCCTATCAGTTATCTCGTTTAAACTTCAATCTCTTGACTTTTACTACTTTTACCACTACATTACCATCAAATCACACCTTATTATCAGTGTAATGGAAGTAGCAGTACCAATACACTCAACAATTCACACTGCTTATCAGGTAATGCAAAGGTGTTTATAATATACACAATAAGTACAACCAGCACTATATAATATGATCAATGTATTATTTATCATTATACAGCTGACAAGACTTTAAGAGGCTTTCCTGAGATCACAGTGGTGGGGCCTGCTCGAATCTGCATGGTAATTATGAAGTTAGAGTCATTAACGAGCTACACCCTATGAAAT
>WFMF01000934.1:0-24430 GCA_011033025.1 Beroe forskalii | reverse complement strand
GGGATGTTTCTCGTTGAGCCGTGGAATTGGTTACATGGAAAGAACACGAATCCCATGAACGCATCGACACAGTGCCCATACACACGGTTTATCCATTCTAATCTATGATGATAACAACACAGGGTCCCGAACACACATTACTCACACCGAATACATATCCCATACGTACGTGAAATTATAATAGCTCAAACTTACAGGCCCGTCGGGCCTGCAAATACACAGCTCATTCGGCGGTGCTACACAGCACCTCGTTAACAAATTTTAATCACTACAATTCAAATTGATTGAATATTTTTAACCGCATCAAAAAATTCCAATAAGATCAAAAGTTATGAGCAACGAAATCAAAACAGCATTAACAGAAATGAACGCGCGCAATTTATCTGCACGCGCAATTCTCCTTCTGCGCGCGCATTACCATGGGGCGTGACGTATAAACACTATTTGTGATTTTATATAAGTAAGACTAGCAGGCTGTTTGGCCTGCAAATACACAGCTCACTCGGCGCTGCTAAGAAGGACCTTGTTCGCAAATTTCGACCTAGATGCAATTGAATTTATTTGATATTTTTTACCGCATCGAAAAATTCCAATGAGATCAAAAGTTATGAGCAACGAAATCAAAACAGCCTTAAGCAGAAATGAACGCGCGCAATTTATCTGCACGCGCAATTCTCCTTCTGCACACGCGTTACCATGGGGCGTGACTTTAAAACAGAAAACAGACAGGATTTGTGATTTATAAGACTAGCAGGCCCGTTGGGCGTGCAAACACACAGCTCACTCGTCACTGCTAAGCAGCACTTGCCACTTCGTTCGCAAATATTAAATCATAATTCAAATTAATTGAACATTTTTTCCCATTAGAAATTCCAATCAGATGAAAAGAAATTCCAATCAGATGAAAAGAAATTCCAATCAGATGAAAAGAAATTCCAATCAGATGAAAAGAAATTCCAATCAGATCAAGAGAAATTCCAATCAGATGAAATAAGCTCTCACCTGGACATGGTCGGGTGTCGGAGCAGCTTCACGAAGCTTCTCTTGCACCGAGGATTACACATCTTAGTCTCCACCTCCAACAGCCGCCAGCAAGAGTTCATGTACGAGTCCAGCATCTTAGAGCACTGCTTCTCAGGGTCGTTCTTACAGTTCTTTATCATCGACATGCACGCCGAATCTGCGGGGATTTCTCAATTAGTACACGGGGGAAAGCGTCATGGCCATTTGCCATATTATGCTCTAAGTGGCTATGTGTGGAGTGCACTTTGACAAATTATTGCACTCCACAAATTGGTTAATATTATATTCTAAGTGTATACAAACTTACTTTCCTGATTTGTAATATTGATAATATAATGATATGTTTTATTGGGTAAGCAGATCAAATTCTCTTATATTTACAAACAGATTAAATTAATGTTATTAGCTTATTTAGTGATACATGGTGATTGTTGGACAGATTTGGCTGTGTTTGTTTACATTTCATCTGCATAGTGTGTAAAAGCTTGCGTTAAAAAACACGCATATCTCCGAGGTCCATTGAGCAATCTTGATGAAAGTTTAATAAGGATATCTGACCAATACGACCGACCCTAGAGTAGCTAACATTTCTGAGTCCCATAAGCTGAGACACGGGCAAAGGAACAGAGATAGGGGCAAAAAACCGTTTTTGTTGATAACTCGGGCATTTTTTTAGCTAGACACTTCAAATTTATTGTCCAAAAACTTTTAGCCTGCGCCAATACCTAAGTCAGACATCGGTTTAATTCTGCACCAGTTTATTCATCAGCATACTGGATTAGAGATTATAATGGAGTCAGAAAAAACGATAAATCTGGGAAAGTCATTTCACGATAATTACCAAAAAACATTTAGACCGAAAGGGCCTATGTAGAAAAATAAACCTGGTCATTTTAAAGCATAACTTCCTTCTATATGATCTAAAACATGGTTAAAACGGTTGAAACAAACTTTGCCCATCATAATGCCAGTTAGGCCGGTTTTCAAAAATAAGGGCCTATGTGTTGGGTAAACCTTAGATTTACTCTGGGTTGAGTTTTATTGAAAGGGCCTATGTTGACATAGTTATAGATATCCTTCAGAATTATTTTTGGTTCCCCCAATCACCTGTTATTAATAACATCATTTTGAGTGTGTGCTATTGGAATGAAAGGCATACCAATGCATTCGTCAAAATTATAATTGTTCCTTGTTAATTCCTCACCTGATCTTTCGTAGATGTATTTGCAAAGAGAGGTACTGGCGAAGGAGAGGAGCAGAGTTAGAAACTTCATATTCCTGCCAAGTTGGAGAATTTCAAAAGCGGGATATGGATTATTTGGCGGCTAAATTATATTGCGGAGTCGACATATACAGGAATTTAAAAAATCTTCATGATATCACACTTATTATATATCTGCAGGTCGGACATTAAAACTAACTATAATAGTAATTATAGTAATTTTATCCCTGTTTAATACCTGATATAGTCATTTTCGAATAACAAAATATTCAGACTTCATAAGCAGAAATTTAATGCATAGTTGTTACATTCTTCCAAAAACTGGGAAAAATTCGCCAAATTCAGCTCATTTTCGTCAGTATTTCAATATTCGTTACGTATGTATGTACAACTTTGATTTAACGATTGCATTACGACATCTGGATGGTACTTTGGAACATCGTGTCGGTACGAAGCATGGGGGCTGGCTGCAATGCAGTGTGTCCGCAAGGTTAAATGATGAAAAGACGTGACCATTTGACCATTGACATAGCTCATGGAGGTTTTCAAATTAAAAAGAATCAATTAAAATTAAAATTTGTTGAAAAGCAAGTAAAAGGTATGTTTTCAAAAAGTAGTTTGATTGGACAGACCTCAAGACCTTTTCAAAGTAAATTGTAATTAGCACAAGTCACAATCCACTTTACAGGTAGACTTGGCATGCAAGTTATACAGCAACGTTTTAAATTCGCGTTACTCTGAACGGCTCCAAATACTAAAAATATTTGTAAACAAAAAGAATAAAATATAAAGCGGAGAACCAATTAACGAAGAATTTGAAAACGAACAACTTGAAATTGTAGCGCAGGCAACAAATTCCATAACACAAAAGTCAAAACCCTCCCGCGCTGCAGACAAACGCTATAAGATAAAACAGGTACATTCCAAGCTTCAGTAAGTTTTTAAGTAAATTTCCGGGTCTAAAATTTACGTCAAGAGGAACCCATATAGAGAGTATATTATATATTTTCCGCACAAAAATTTACACGATATATATAGTGAGCTCTGAGAAACAAACATTTCAGCGTAGTGATAAATGTGCGTCAATGCGGTGAAGTGATGCGACAAAAGTTATATTTTATAGGGGACATGCCACCGGAGGGGTGAAAAGCACCCATAACATACGCAACGGAACATACGATGCTTCAGTGACGGTGCATTAGAACCCCTCATGCTGAGTCTCCCGCTGAAAAGTGAGAACGTTGTTTGGAACATGATAAATTGACCGGATCTGACATCTGTCGACGGCAGTCTTACTCTAGCAGCGTACGACACTATATAATTATACCCCAGGTTAGAGAATATATGATAATTATTATCCGGGCTCCTTCCTCCGGCAGTGCTACGTCACGTGACCTTACAACGCGTTACCATGGTAACCAATCAGAGCGCGCGGCGCGGTGTCACGTGCTCCTCACCGCGTGTCACGTGACCTGAAGCAGCGATATCATATAACTCTCAGTCTAACATTTATAACAATTTCTTCCCCCACTTAAGGAGGTGATAAGCGTTTTCAACGCCAGTTCGGCATACTTATATTACCGGGATGTTATAAAGGAGAATAGGAAGGAAGCAAGACGTCATTATCAGGGCTAAGAGTGGAAAACATTGGTGATTTCACACCGCCATTTGTGTGTTTTCGTGCTGCTTATTGTACAAATATATAATTAAGAGTGTAGAGGGAGAACAAGGTTCAGTAACTATACTCTGCAGCTCTACTGCTACAATCAACAAACAATGGATATGTAAGCTATATATTTATGTCATAACAAATAAGCAATATCATATTTTCATGATTATGTATGTCGCGATAGATTTATATTATTGCTAGTTATGATATGCCATGGTACATGAAATTGGTGCGACACTTAATTGTGCGTCGAAATTAAAGGATGCACATTTAAAATACGAACTAATTTAGTTCCCACATGTCTCGTTTCTGACGGCAATTCATGAGTGATGCTCAGTACAGGGTGCGCCAAAAGTCTTTACCCTTTTATTTTTTTGATCATTCGAAAAAAACAGCAGATATTTCTATTCTGTGAAAGGATTCTTTAAAGATACCCGCAGAATGGCAGGTTCTGAGACTTTTAGGTTGCTTTGGCATCCATAGCAACCTCACGAGTTTCCATAGCAACCGACCTAAAAATTGAAGATTTTTGGCATTATTGAAATTCATATTTCTGTTTTGATTGGTCATCATACAGGATAGATACTTCGATTCTGTGAAAAGTTTCAGTGATCATAACCAGTCAACACTGAATTCTGAGATTTTCAGGTTGCTTTGACTATTGACTTTCATAGCAACCGCACGCGTCTCCGTAGCAACCCGTAGTCTCCGTAGCAATCCGTAGTAGGTGTTTTTAAACAGTAGATATATATCTAATTTAATTATAATTTAATTATAGTCGGGGTCTAGTGACCCCGACAAGCTCTTCTATATAACTTGCAAAAACCCCTCAGTCAATTTCATCTGGGCTTCTTTCAAGTGGTATAGCAGGATTTACAAACTCCCTCCGTAAATTGTTCTATGGAGGGAAGGTGGAGCTGATGGAAGTGGTCAAGACCACCTTTGGTCTGGAGGAGCAACCCGTTCAGGGTTAATAATTTGTGTTTATGGTTTCGTATATGATAACCTTATTTCATCTTACTTCGCCAGCGACAGGTGCCGCTCAGCTGCCCTATCTTGTTCACAGTAAACCTTGTAAAACCAGTGGTACCTTCATTTTTCCTTCCGTGAGACTGAGTGTGTTGCTGCTTCTACTTTTTACCTTGGGATCCTCAAAGTCTTGGATTCCATGTGTTCGGATCTTCTAAGCACTGTGGACTACAAAATGAAACCATGCTTTGTGCTGATGTGAAGTGTGGACTACAAAATGAAACCATGCTTTGTGCTGATGTGAAGTGTGGACTACAAAATGAAACCATGCTGTGTGCTGATGTGAAGTGTGGACTACAAAATGAAACCATGCTGTGTGCTGATGTGAAGTGTGGACTACAAAATGAAACCATGCTGTGTGTGCTGATGTGAAGTGTGGACTACAAATGAAACCATGCTGTGTGCTGATGTGAAGTGTGGACTACAAAATGAAACCATGCTTTGTGCTGATGTGAAGTGTGGACTACAAAATGAAACCATGCTGTGTGCTGATGTGAAGTGTGGACTACAAAATGAAACCATGCTTTGTGCTGATGTGAAGTGTGGACTACATGAAATGAAACCAAACCATGCTTTGTGCTGATGTGAAGTGTGGACTACAAAATGAAACCATGCTGTGTGCTGATGTGAAGTGTGGACTACAAAATGAAACCATGCTGTGTGCTGATGTGAAGTGTGGACTACAAAAATGAAACCATGCTTTGTGCTGATGTGAAGTGTGGACTACAAAATGAAACCATGCGTGCTGATGTGAAGTGTGGACTACAAAATGAAAACCATGTATGCTGATGAAGTGTGGACTACAAAATGAAACCATGCTTTGTGCTGATGTGAAGTGTGGACTACAAATGAAACCATGCTTGTGCTGAAGTGTGGACTACAAATGAAAAAACCATGCTACAAATGCTGATGTGAAGTGTGGACTACAAAATGAAACCATGCTGTGTGCTGATGTGAAGTGTGGACTACAAAATGAAACCATGCTTTGTGCTGATGTGAGGTGTGGACTACAAAATGAAACCATGCTTCGTGCTGATGTGAAGTGTGGACTACAAAATGAAACCATGCTTTGTGCTGATGTGAAGTGTGGACTACAAAATGAAACCATGCTTTGTGTGCTGATGTGAAGTGTGGACTACAAAATGAAACCATGCTTTGTGCTGATGTGAAGTGTGGACTACAAAATGAAACCATGCTTTGTGCTGATGTGAAGTGTGGACTACAAAATGAAACCATGCTGATGTGAAGTGTGGACTACAAAATGAAACCATGCTGTGTGCTGATGTGAAGTGTGGACTACAAAATGAAACCATGCTTTGTGCTGATGTGGACTACAAAATGAAACCATGCTGTGTGCCGATGTGAAGTGTGGACTACAAAATGAAACCATGCTGTGTGCTGATGTGAAGTGTGGACTACAAAATGAAACCATGCTGTGTGCTGATGTGAAGTGTGGACTACAAAATGAAACCATGCTTTGTGCTGATGTGAAGTGTGGACTACAAAATGAAACCATGCTTTGTGCTGATGTGGACTACAAAATGAAACCATGCTGTGTGCTGATGTGAAGTGTGGACTACAAAATGAAACCATGCTGATGTGAAGTGTGGACTACAAAATGAAACCATGCTGTGTGCTGATGTGAAGTGTGGACTACAAATGAAACCATGCTGTGTGCTGATGTGAAGTGTGGACTACAAAATGAAACCATGCTTTGTGCTGATGTGAAGTGGACTACAAAATGAAACCATGCTGTGTGCTGATGTGAAGTGTGGCAAAATGAAACCATGCTGTGTGCTGATGTGAAGTGTGGACTACAAAATGAAACCATGCTGTGTGCTGATGTGAAGTGTGGACTACAAAATGAAACCATGCTGTGTGCTGATGTGAAGTGTGGACTACAAAATGAAACCATGCTGTGCTGATGTGAAGTGTGGACTACAAAATGAAACCATGCTGTGTGCTGATGTGAAGTGTGGACTACAAAATGAAACCATGCTGTGTGCTGATGTGAAGTGTGGACTACAAAATGAAACCATGCTTTGTGCTGATGTGAAGTGTGGACTACAAAATGAAACCATGCTGTGTGCTGATGTGAAGTGTGGACTACAAAATGAAACCATGCTGTGTGCTGATGTGAAGTGTGGACTACAAAATGAAACCATGCTGTGTGCTGATGTGAAGTGTGGACTACAAAATGAAACCATGCTGTGTGCTGATGTGAAGTGTGGACTACAAAATGAAACCATGCTGTGTGCTGATGTGAAGTGTGGACTACAAAATGAAACCATGCTTTGTGCTGATGTGAAGTGTGGACTACAAAATGAAACCATGCTGTGTGCTGATGTGAAGTGTGGACTACAAAATGAAACCATGCTGTGTGCTGATGTGGACTACAAAATGAAACCATGCTGTGTGCTGATGTGAAGTGTGGACTACAAAATGAAACCATGCTTTGTGCTGATGTGAAGTGTGGACTACAAAATGAAACCATGCTGTGTGCTGATGTGAAGTGTGGACTACAAAAATGAAACCATGCTGTGTGCTGATGTGAAGTGTGGACTACAAAATGAAACCATGCTTTGTGCTGATGTGAAGTGTGTGGACTACAAAATGAAACCATGCTGTGTGCTGATGTGAAGTGTGGACTACAAAATGAAACCATGCTTTGTGCTGATGACGTCAGACTACGAATGGGAAATATGAAACCATGACTTGTGAAGGTTTTTATGAAGTGCTGTGTGCTACAAAATGAAACCATCATTGCAATGTGCTGATGTGAAGTGTGGACGAAATGAAACCATTTTGTGTGTCAAAAGCAAAGAATCTATCAAATCAGAGATCCGGGAGATGTAATCGAATATGACATGTGGACTACAAATGAAACCAGCCTTTTGTGCTGATGTAGGCTCTATGGCCAAAATCAAATAATTTTGAAACCATTTGTACCGGCCCCTTGGACAAAATTTTTTCTATTGGTCGCCAGATCAAAGATTTGAAACCATGATTACAGTATTTCATCTGGGCCTCCTTCAAGTGGTGAAATCATCGTTCATTTCAGCTATCTGAGGTGTGGACTTTAGAAGGATTTACAAACTTCCTCCGTTAATTGTTCTATGGAGAGAAGGTGGAGCTGGTGGAAGTGGTCAAGACCACCTGGTGGAAGTGGTCAAGACCACCTGGTGGAAGTGGTCAAGACCACCTGGTGGAAGTGGTCAAGACCACCTTCGGTCTGGAGGAACAACCCGTCCAGGGTGCATAATTTGTGTTTATGGTTTCGTATATGATAACCTTATTTCATCTTACTTCGTCAGCGACAGGTGCCGCTCACCTGCCCTATCTTGTTCACAGTAAACATTGTAAAACCAGTGGTCCCTTCGTTTTTCCTTCCTTGTTGTGTGTTGCTGCTTCTACTTACCTTGGGATCCTCAAAGTCTTGGATTCCATATGTTCGGATCTTCTAAGCACTGTGGACTACAAAATGAAACCATGCTTTGTGCTGTTGTGAAACCATGCTGTGTGCTGATGTGAAGTGTGGACTACAAAATGAAACCATGCTGTGTGCTGATGTGAAGTGTGGACTACAAAATGAAACCATGCTTCGTGCTGATGTGAAGTGTGGACTACAAAATGAAACCATGCTGTGTGCTGATGTGAAGTGTGGACTACAAAAATGAAACCATGCTGTGTGCTGATGTGAAGTGTGGACTACAAAAATGAAACCATGCTTTGTGCTGATGTGAAGTGTGGACTACAAAATGAAACCATGCTGTGTGCTGATGTGAAGTGTGGTCTACAAAATGAAACCATGCTTTGTGCTGATGTGAGGTGTGGACTACAAAATGAAACCATGCTGTGTGCTGATGTGAAGTGTGGACTACAAAATGAAACCATGCTGTGTGCTGATGTGAAGTGTGGACTACAAAATGAAACCATGCTGTGTGCTGATGTGAAGTGTGGACTACAAAATGAAACCATGCTTTGTGCTGATGACGTCAGCATGAATGGGAAATATGTGTGTTCGACTTCGTAAGGTTTTATACAGTAGCTCCGACAATATGTAGCCCATCATTGCAATAAAGCCTAAGATGGCCGACGGTAACGAAATCTATTCCCAAATTTTTATACTCTGTCAAAAGCAAAGAATCTATCAAATCAGAGATCCGGGGTCAATAGGAGATAGCTAATCGAATATAGGACATTGGCATTGATTTAGCCAGCCTTTTCATAACTGGCATATTTAACAGGCTCTATGGCCAAAATCAAATAATTTTTGAACCATTTGTACCGGCCCCTTGGACAAAATTTTTTCTATTGGTCGCCAGATCAAAGATTTCAATATGATGATTACAGTATTGTCATTATCCTGTTATAGGTATAATGACGTGAATTTAAAACTGCATAAGTCGTTTTTGTCCAAGTTCTAATAATTGACAATGGCAACTCGATCCAATGTCAATGTTTGGGCATAGTTGGCTTAAATGGTTCAAAAATTATTAAATTCTGTTGATGAATGATGGTCGATTCAAAAGGTCGGCTAGATAAAGGAAAATAAGGTAATCGCACGCATGCCAATGTCAACAAAAGTTTACAGGAATCAGGCAGAAAATTGCAGGAATAATATTGTTTGCGTGATTGGTATTTGTATCGATATTTTCCGTTATAACACCACTCACATGAATGACATATTCATTTGCAGTTGAAGTACTAGGTTCCTGAGATGTTGTCATATCCAGGGCACAAAGTTGCGTGGAGCTGAGGTTAAGCCGCCTGTTTCAGCGCTCTATAACCTGACAAGGGGAATGATGGTCTTATCACCCGGGCTGATATTTAATTGGGGGAGTGAGGAGCTGTGACAGCGCCAAACGTCGCTTAACTTCGTAATGCATGGGAATATTTCACTACGTTTAATCGGTATTGAAGTTTGCGATAGATGACAGCATTAATGGCTCCTACATATTATGCCACCGCTGTTTTGTAATTGGTGATAAAACATGACAAGATTAATAACTGCATCACAGTCACAGGCAATGGTGTCCAAGAGATTGCGGTACAATGTGACAAGATTAATGGGCACCTTCAAATACCGTATATCGTATAGTGTTAATCGTTCCTCATTTCTAGACTTCTTGATATAGATCAAGTCAGAAAGGACAATTATTTGACTCCTGGGGAATTTGTGGTGTGACAAGCAGAATGGTTTCCTGCATATCAGTTTTAATCGTTGGAAGAACTTATAGATGTCTTGTCATGGGTAATAAAACTAAAACCGTGATATATGGCATCCTGCTATTGGTCACAGCATTTTATTTTCTGCGTGAGACTACAACTCTCGAACTACCGATGTAATGGTACTTTCTTTGGAATTAATGATCGAAAACCTTATCGAACAGCAAAACAATGAAGTACGATTTAAAAACACTTCCAAAACAGATATATCCGAGGTTATCACACATGCCCTTATAACCTTATCTAATCTATCTAATCAAGTTAACTGACTAACAATTCAGTTAATCAGCCAGCAATTGATAATGAGTCATGGGATAAAAAGTCACTGAAAATATCTGAGAAAAGCAACTCAACACCCAAGAGAACTAACGACGATTCGATGAGAAGTTCTAATTGTCCCCACTAAACAAATTACATTTCGCGCAAAACCCAGATCATAGCCAGCTTAGAATGGTATCACCACCTTACTTTAAAATGGTTAATTGATGATAACCGCCTATTTTTCCGAAGCTAAAAATAATCAGGGATGATACTTTCTTTTTTCCGTGTGATAACGACGACAAACGTCGGACTTGTTGAAAAGAATAAACGATTTATAACCGACCACATATGAAAATAGGATAATAATATGCTGCAGGATGTTAACATGAACATAACGTTTTCCCTACTATATCATTCACCATGTGGTGGGGTTATTCCGGTTGAATAAAAACGTGTTATTTTGAGTTTTTTGTCGTTTTACTCCACCCTTTTACCATGTTACCCCACTCTTACACCGTTATTTGCCATTTTCATGGTGTTATTCAACACTTGGGCCAAATAAGCGATACGACAGAACGCCCTTTTCTGCTGGGAGAGCTGACACACTGCTAACTTGACTGATCAATAGGTTATTGCTCTCCACCAAAAAAAGTGATACTAGAGAACGTCCTTTTCTGCTGTGAGCTGTACAGAATGCTATATACCTCAGCCTTTTAAAGGCTCAAAGCTTTGTACTTTTGTACACTTGGTGAATAATATCGTTACACAACTCATAAGTGTGAAGTAACAGCATGTTTTCAACTCGGGCTACGCCCTCGTTGAAAACAAATTATTATTCAACTCAGCCTTTGGCTTCGGTGAATAATGCGATTTACACAACTCGCTTCGCTCGTGGCGTAATTCACACATGTGTGCAACTCTATATAATATCAGCTTGGGATACAGATTCCCACCAAGCTACGTATGTAAATGTGAGTATTTGACCAAAGGAATGCGAGTAATTCGTAACAGACTTTAACCATTGTTCCGTGCAGATACAAGAATACGGTAGAATTAAAGTACGACTTAAACATAGCCGCCTTTTAACCAAACGAATAGTGTTACAGACAGGGGGAATTAGGCTACCCATGAGATGAATTGAGGAATATTAACCGATAAACCTGAAAAAGTCCAAAAAAACGGGAATAAGACGAAAAAATGTTGGCGAATTATTTTACACTTTAAAAATTAAATCAAATATGATTTGGATTTCGGAGCTACAATGTCAATTAACAGCTGGGCAGTGATGGGGACAGGGGACTTTAATACCCAGCTTATTAATAATATGGAAAAGTTTGACTAGAGATTATTAGCAACAGCGTGTAGCATGACTTAACTTAATATTGATAGTTTAAGATAAAATGCGATATCGTTTGTTGGCTGAATAAATAGAGTTAAACAAAATGTCGAGAATATAAAGAGAGAGAAAGTGGAAGAGAGGTACGGAATATATATGACGAAAGAACAGCTATCATCAGAAGAGGCTAAAGTGACGAACAGCTGAAAGCAAAACACCAATTATTGTGCTAATAGAACTGAGACAATAACGACGCGTTTCGGGGTAATTTATCGTATTTTCTCGTGTCGAAACCACCGCGCATCTTGCAACACTTACTGAAAATAGTGGACGGTAAAAGCGAATTCATTGTCATAGCTCAAAGCGGCCAATTTGTGCTGGAAGAGTTGTCTATTCCGCGCATAGAGTCGCCGTAGCAGCGTGTAGCACCCAATTAAAAATAGTTCATGTTATATATAAGTAAAACCCTAATTATGTTAATAAAACACGGACATTCAGGTTTCTTCTGGGGAGGTCATGTAACAAGGTATTGATGGGTTGATAGAGTTGTTGGAGGCTCCCGGGGTATGATACAGCAACAAAGAATTATCGGCAAAAGTTTGTTATTATGTGTTTTAATGTTATTGAAAGGAAGGACAGCACTACTTAAATCAATAAAGTAGTAATTGAATCGCGCGTCACAGGCATGAAAAGGAATAGTTTTATCCGTGGAATCCTGAAATCGGCTTGACACTGACCAATGCCGAGTTTTCATTCAACTCGCGCTGATTGTTCAATAACAAAAGGACCGGTGGGTAAGGCGTAGATTTTAAATGTGTCAGCGTAGTGCAACTCAGAAGTTTACTCGGTACACCAAGGTTACTCGGTACACTTCCATCGACAATCGACAAATAAATTAGCTTTTATAGACTCTTATAATGGTACTCTCCACGCGATTAATCGACAGTTGAAATGAAATCAAGGTACAGATAACGACTCGTGTGTGATTTGAATGACATTGCTTTTGTCACAAATTAATATTTTAAATTCTTGAAAAAAACCCTTGTAAAAAATCTCGTAAAAATTCCTGAACTAAACTATGGATTTTAGGAATCTTTGACGCACCTCACTTTTCCGGAAAAACAACTGTCAAGTAGACAACTATTTTGAGTACCCCGCAACCTGACTGAAGGGGAGTCGGCGTCACATACTAACACACACATACACACACACACACACATACACACACAAACAACGTCTGCGTGCTCACTGGGGGAGCAGAGTATTGGAAAAGGAACGCAGTTGGAAAACCTTCAACACTAAATTACAGAATCCAGCAGCGCCTAACATACGACAATGGGAAACACAATCACCACGTGACCATGGAATGGGCGCCCTCCAATCAGAGTGGAGATCATGGTCACGTGGCTTAATGACGACCAATCAGCGAGCAGTACCACTGCCACGTGCTGCAGAGCACGGGCGAATCAGCGAGCAGATAATTCGCAGGACGGTTTTCACAGTGTGTGAACCGCGCGCGTCTAAGCAAATTTGGCAGCAAAGCTTATTATATAACTGACATCTATCAATTTTATAATTCTTTCGAGAATATCGGACACGCTTCAACATCGTGTGTTGAGAGTCCTATCCCATGACGATGACCTCACTCTCGACACGTGGGCGCTATATGACATATTTCAGGGAAATTAAGGGCTGGAGGGAGGGGGATGTGAAATGTCCTGCAATTAGGGTTCAATTACCTGTGAACTGCTGTCAGAGCGCAATTAACGCTCCACATACAGGATGCTGGCTCCGTGATACGTGCTCAACAGATGACGTCATCATCCTAGCGCGACGTAGTGAGTTGATGACGTTAGATCGCCTATTTTTCGCGCGTTTATCTGAGAGTGTTTATCTGCGAGCATACATGACACTTTGGGTGTAAAATCAAATGTGCACGGAACGGTAAACGATAGGGTCGCTCGTGAGGACGTGAGGTGCAAAATTTGAGATAACCCAATTCGCCCATAAAAGAGTCAATCTCCAAATGGGGCTTTTCAATTTCTAATCAATCTGAACCAATCAATTTTCACTATTTGTTGTTTGATTAAGAGTGCGTAAAAAGTGAAATTCATCATCTGACTCTGACTGTAATGTTTAAAAATCTAAACTTATGTGAATTGTTTTATGGTATTTTATTGGAAACGTGAAATTTCTGACAAACAATGGAAAGTGAAATTCCTGATATATTCCTAACACGGATAGAGATATTTCACAACACCAAGAATAGACAAGCACGGCGATACGTTGGTCAGCACATGTCAAACAGTGAAATGTCTATCTAGACACAGCTGGAAAATGTGAAACTCTACAAATAACCTAAGATACTTAACAAGATTTGAACCGCAGCTCACTCGAGGACTGTCACACAAATAGAAGATGCCGGAAGAGCGGGATGTTGCCCGCTTCAAACCCCGCGCACTCCTGTTACTAGTGGGTATATTCGCACTCCCACCTTATTACCAGCGCACTAGTATCATGCACCATCATAATATTACCAGTGGGTATATTGGCACTCCCACCTTATTACCAGCGCACTAGTATCATGCACCATCATAATATTACCAGTAGGTATATTCGCACTCCCATCTTATTAACAGCGTACTAGTATCATGCACCATCATAATATTACCAGTGGGTATATTGGCACTCCCACCTTATTAACAGCGTACTAGTATCATGCACCATCATAATATTACCAGTGGGTATATTGGCACACCCATCTTATTAACAGCGCACTAGTATCATGCACCATCATAATATTACCAGTAGGTATATTGGCACTCCCACCTTATTAACAGCGCACTAGTATCATGCACCATCATAATATTACCAGTGGGTATATTGGCACTCCCACCTTATTAACAGCGTACTAGTATCATGCACCATCACAATATGGACATAACCGCCTACTTCTCGCAGATAGGATAGATTTTGAGCAAATATATAGACGAATATATATTATTTTGAAAGGGTTTACTTTCAGGCCCACTTCAAACTTAGAAATGTGTGTTCCTCCCAACAGAAGAAAGGGTACAGACCTGTGAAGTGAGGGTACAGGCCTGCTTCCGAAGTGTGGAGTGAGGGTACAGGCCTGCTTCCGAAGTGTGAAGTGAGGGTACAGGCCTGCTTCCGAAGTGTGAAGTGAGGGTACAGGCCTGCTTCCGAAGTGTGGAGTGAGGGTACAGGCCTGCTTCCGAAGTGTGAAGTGAGGGTACAGGCCTGCTTCCGAAGTGTGAAGTGAGGGTACAGGCCTGCTTCCGAAGTGTGAAGTGAGGGTACAGGCCTGCTTCCGAAGTGTGGAGTGAGGGTACAGGCCTGCTTCCGAAGTGTGAAGTGAGGTACAGGCCTGCTTCCGAAGTGTGAAGTGAGGGTACAGGCCTGCTTCCGAAGTGTGAAGTGAGGGTACAGGCCTGCTTCCGAAGTGTGAAGTGAGGGTACAGGCCTGCTTCCGAAGTGTGAAGTGAGGGTACAGGCCTGCTTCCGAAGTGTGAAGTGAGGGTACAGGCCTGCTTCCGAAGTGTGAAGTGAGGGTACAGGCCTGCTTCCGAAGTGTGAAGTGAGGGTACAGGCCTGCTTCCGAAGTGTGAAGTGAGGGTACAGGCCTGCTTCCGAAGTGTGAAGTGAGGGTACAGGCCTGCTTCCGAAGTGTGGAAGTGAGGGTACAGGCCTGCTTCCGAAGTGTGGAGTGAGGGTACAGGCCTGCTTCCGAAGTGTGAAGTGAGGCCAGACCTGCTTCCGAAGTGTGAAGTGAGGGTACAGGCCTGCTTCCGAAGTGTGAAGTGAGGGTACAGGCCTGCTTCCGAAGTGTGAAGTGAGGGTACAGGCCTGCTTCCGAAGTGTGAAGTGAGGGTACAGGCCTGCTTCCGAAGTGTGAAGTGAGGGGTACAGGCCTGCTTCCGAAGTGTGAAGTGAGGGTACAGGCCTGCTTCCGAAGTGTGAAGTGAGGGTACAGGCCTGCTTCCGAAGTGTGAAGTGAGGGTACAGGCCTGCTTCCGAAGTGTGAAGTGAGGGTACAGGCCTGCTTCCGAAGTGTGAAGTGAGGGTACAGGCCTGCTTCCGAAGTGTGAAGTGAGGGTACAGGCCTGCTTCCGAAGTGTGAAGTGAGGGTACAGGCCTGCTTCCGAAGTGTGAAGTGAGGGTACAGGCCTGCTTCCGAAGTGTGAAGTGAGGGTACAGGCCTGCTTCCGAAGTGTGAAGTGAGGGTACAGGCCTGCTTCCGAAGTGTGAAGTGAGGGTACAGGCCTGCTTCCGAAGTGTGAAGTGAGGGTACAGGCCTGCTTCCGAAGTGTGAAGTGAGGGTACAGGCCTGCTTCCGAAGTGTGAAGTGAGGGTACAGGCCTGCTTCCGAAGTGTGGAGTGAGGGTACAGGCCTGCTTCCGAAGTGTGAGTGAGGGTACAGGCCTGCTTCCGAAGTGTGAAGTGAGGGTACAGGCCTGCTTCCGAAGTGTGAAGTGAGGGTACAGGCCTGCTTCCGAAGTGTGAAGTGAGGGTACAGGCCTGCTTCCGAAGTGTGAAGTGAGGGTACAGGCCTGCTTCCGAAGTGTGAAGTGAGGGTACAGGCCTGCTTCCGAAGTGTGAAGTGAGGGTACAGGCCTGCTTCCGAAGTGTGAAGTGAGGGTACAGGCCTGCTTCCGAAGTGTGGAAGTGAGGGTACAGGCCTGCTTCCGAAGTGTGAAGTGAGGGTACAGGCCTGCTTCCGAAGTGTGAAGTGAGGGTACAGGCCTGCTTCCGAAGTGTGAAGTGAGGGTACAGGCCTGCTTCCGAAGTGTGAAGTGAGGGTACAGGCCTGCTTCCGAAGTGTGAAGTGAGGGTACAGGCCTGCTTCCGAAGTGTGAAGTGAGGGTACAGGCCTGCTTCCGAAGTGTGGAAGTGAGGGTACAGGCCTGCTTCCGAAGTGTGAAGTGAGGGTACAGGCCTGCTTCCGAAGTGTGAAGTGAGGGTACAGGCCTGCTTCCGAAGTGTGAAGTGAGGGTACAGGCCTGCTTCCGAAGTGTGAAGTGAGGGTACAGGCCTGCTTCCGAAGTGTGAAGTGAGGGTACAGGCCTGCTTCCGAAGTGTGAAGTGAGGGTACAGGGCTTAGAGGGTACAGGCCTGCTTCCGAAGTGTGAAGTGAGGGTACAGGCCTGCTTCCGAAGTGTGAAGTGAGGGTACAGGCCTGCTTCCGAAGTGTGAAGTGAGGGTACAGGCCTGCTTCCGAAGTGTGAAGTGAGGGTACAGGGTACAGGCCTGCTTCCGAAGTGTGAAGTGAGGGTACAGGCCTGCTTCCGAAGTGTGAAGTGAGGGTACAGGCCTGCTTCCGAAGTGTGGAGTGAGGGTACAGGCCTGCTTCCGAAGTGTGAAGTGAGGGTACAGGCCTGCTTCCGGAAGTGAGGGTACAGGCCTGCTTCCGAAGTGTGAAGTGAGGGTACAGGCCTGCTTCCCGAAGTGTGAAGTGAGGGTACAGGCCTGCTTCCGAAGTGTGAAGTGAGGGTACAGGCCTGCTTCCGAAGTGTGAAGTGAGGGTACAGGCCTGCTTCCGAAGTGTGGAGTGAGGGTACAGGCCTGCAGGCCTGCTTGAAGTGAGGGACAGGCCTGCTTGAAGTGTGGGTACAGGCCTGCTTCCGAAGTGTGAAGTGAGGGTACAGGCCTGCTTCCGAAGTGTGAAGTGAGGGTACAGGCCTGCTTCCGAAGTGTGAGTGAGGGTACAGGCCTGCTTCCGAAGTGTGAAGTGAGGGTACAGGCCTGCTTCCGAAGTGTGAAGTGAGGGTACAGGCCTGCTTCCGAAGTAAGGTACAGGCCTGCTTCCGAAGTGTGAAGTGAGGGTACAGGCCTGCTTCCGAAGTGTGAAGTGAGGGTACAGGCCTGCTTCCGAAGTGTGAAGTGAGGGTACAGGCCTGCTTCCGAAGTGTGAAGTGAGGGTACAGGCCTGCTTCCGAAGTGTAGTGAGGGTACAGGCCTGCTCGAAGTGTGAAGTGAGGGTACAGGCCTGCTTCCGAAGTGTGAAGTGAGGGTACAGGCCTGCTTCCGAAGTGTGAAGTGAGGGTACAGGCCTGCTTCCGAAGTGTGAAGTGAGGGTACAGGCCTGCTTCCGAAGTGTGAAGTGAGGGTGTGTGGGTACAGGCCTGCTTCCGAAGTGGGGTGAGGGTACAGGCCTGCTTCCGAAGTGTGAAGTGAGGGTACAGGCCTGCTTCCGAAGTGTGAAGTGAGGGTACAGGCCTGCTTCCGAAGTGTGAAGTGAGGGTACAGGCCTGCTTCCGAAGTGTGAAGTGAGGGTACAGGCCTGCTTCCGAAGTGTGAAGTGAGGGTACAGGCCTGCTTCCGAAGTGTGAAGTGTGAGGGTACAGGCCTGCTTCCGAAGTGTGAAGTGAGGTACAGGCCTGCTTCCGAAGTGTGAAGTGAGGGTACAGGCCTGCTTCCGAAGTGTGAAGTGAGGGTACAGGCCTGCTTCCGAAGTGTGAAGTGAGGGTACAGGCCTGCTTCCGAAGTGTGAAGTGAGGGTACAGGCCTGCTTCCGAAGTGTGAAGTGAGGGTACAGGCCTGCTTCCGAAGTGTGGAGTGAGGGTACAGGCCTGCTTCCGAAGTGTGAAGTGAGGGTACAGGCCTGCTTCCGAAGTGTGAAGTGAAGACCTGCGAGGGTACAGGCCTGCTTCCCAAGTGAAGTGAGGGTACAGGCCTGCTTCCGAAGTGTGAAGTGAGGGTACAGGCCTGCTTCCGAAGTGTGAAGTGAGGGTACAGGCCTGCTCTGAAGTGTGAAGTGAGGGTACAGGCCTGCTTCCGAAGTGTGAAGTGAGGGTACAGGCCTGCTTCCGAAGTGTGTGAAGTGAGGGTACAGGCCTGCTTCCGAAGTGTGAAGTGAGGGTACAGGCCTGCTTCCGAAGTGTGGAGTGAGGGTACAGGCCAAGCCTGCTGAAGTGAGGGAAGTGTGGAAGTGAGGGTACAGGCCTGCTTCCGAAGTGTGAAGTGAGGGTACAGGCCTGCTTCCGAAGTGTGAGTGAGGTACAGGCCTGCTTCCGAAGTGTGAGTGTGAAGTGAGGGTACAGGCCTGCTTCCGAAGTGTGAAGTGAGGGTACAGGCCTGCTTCCGAAGTGTGAAGTGAGGGGTACAGGCCTGCTTCCGAAGTGTGAAGTGAGGGTACAGGCCTGCTTCCGAAGTGTGAAGTGAGGGTACAGGCCTGCTTCCGAAGTGTGAAGTGAGGGTACAGGCCTGCTTCCCGAAGTGAAGGAGGGTACAGGCCTGCTTCCGAAGTGTGAAGTGAGGGTACAGGCCTGCTCGAAGTGTGAAGTGAGGGTACAGGCCTGCTTCCGAGAAGTGTGAAGTGAGGGTACAGGCCTGCTTCCGAAGTGTGAAGTGAGGGTACAGGCCTGCTTCCGAAGTGTGAAGTGAGGGTACAGGCCTGCTTCCGAAGTGTAAGTGAGGGTACAGGCCTGCTTCCGAAGTGTGAAGTGAGGGTACAGGCCTGCTTCCGAAGTGTGTGAGGTACAGGCCTGAGGGTACAGGCCTGCTTCCGAAGTGTGAAGTGAGGGTACAGGCCTGCTTCCGAAGTGTGAGGTACAGGCCTGAGGGCACAGGCCTGCTGTGGGAGGAGTGAGGCCTGCCTGCTTGAAGTGTGGTACAGGCCTGCTTCCGAAAGTGTGAAGTGAGGGTACAGGCCTGCTTCCGAAGAAGTGTGAAGTGAGGGTACAGGCCTGCTTCCGAAGTGTGAAGTGAGGGTACAGGCCTGCTTCCGAAGTGTGAAGTGAGGGTACAGGCCTGCTTCCGAAGTGTGGAGTGAGGGTACAGGCCTGGTTCCGAAGTGTGAAGTGAGGGTACAGGCCTGCTTCCGAAGTGTGAAGTGAGGGTACAGATAATCCAGTGGGAAACCCGACAACAGTATTGTTAGGTGGAATGGTCTATCTGATGTACGAAGTCTAACTACAGTTAGAGATAGGGTTGTAGGGTTATAATGGGTTAACGGATTGGTAAAACACTCAATGCAGTCCAATCTCTCTGGGCTATACATACAGTCCCCATATCATACCTAGAACAGTTCCCGCATAAAAAGGTATAAGGACCATTCCCTAAAAATAGTCTTCTGGCTTCCAAAGATAACATACAACTCAGTCTACCACAAACGAAGACAATAAGAAATAATATATACTGTGAAGTATATTCTACGCGGGAGATATTTGAGAGAAAGAAGCCAATGGTACTGAAAAGTGAAAGAAGACTAAAAGTTCTTCGGGAAGCAATATAAAGCTAATTTATTGGTACTTTTTGAAAGCTATCAAAGTCATAGTAGGTGAAAAGCACAATCTCAAACAAGATGCCAATAGATCCGCACGCCACTGTGGGCCTGAGTAAGCTCAGCGCAGGACAAAACGGCATATGGACCTATACCCGAAATTGTGATGATTAGGGTATCGAACAAACGTTGAGTGACTGCTGAACAGAAGTTTTTTGACAGCTTTGAAGGAAACATCACTTGAAAAGACAACTCTAACTGACAGAGGGACCTTGGTTAAGCCAGGACACAGCTAATAAGCGGGACAGGGTAAACCAGGCCGGGTTTTAACAGTTAATGAATTATACCCTTGTCACAAAGACACGGTCTTCTAATAATGATAGACCTGGTTATATACCCTGATTGTATATCGGTAACTTACCCACAGTCAATTTGACATTGACCAATCAGCACACGACTTGACCGTCAATTCGTGCTCTGATTGGTCAATGCCATGACGATTTATGGTTCCTAGAGGTAAGTTAATATACGCCTGCAATATATTAATCTAAATCACTGCCAGTACGGCGGTAGTGTAGGAGTAAATGGGATGCCTGATTCCACGAAAAAGGGGCCATAGGGCGCGGAAGTGACATGGAAATTCAATATTTATATTCACTATTTAATTCAGGCGTGGAAAAATCAAATGGGGAGTTAAAAAATGAAAAGGAGATGAAATTATAATTCATTGGGCTTAAGTAAAAATTTTCTTGCAAACGCAATAACAGTTTTTGTTTTGATTGGTAACCACAAAATCACAAATCCAAAAAGTGTCATCGTCAGGGCGTGGAAGCTGCAAAAAAGTTACTAAAAGGGTGTTAAAAAGGACTGTAAGCGGATGTAAATTGTTTTGCAATTACAATGATAGCTTTCGTTTTTATTGATAACTACAACTAACCAGTAAAAATGTCATCAATTGATGACACTTTTACCGGATAATTGTTAACAGGCTAAACTCATCAGTGGGGCGTAGAAACTACCTAAGTGACTAAGAGGGTGTTAAAAGGGACTGTGAACGACAAAGAGCTGATCTTCAACAAGAGGTTGCCCCCAAAAGGGAGAATGGTACGAAATGGCTGAACACAGGAATTGGGTCCAATGAAAGCTGTATCTTGTAAAGCACTGTCTCAAGAGAGCCCCGTGGAAGTGTCTACGTCTGGTTACAATACGAACTCTTGGACAATTCATTATCCAATAAAGTGCTGACAAGTGTCAGCGTCTCGTTTAAACCTCACGGAGCAACAAATTACGCGGATTTGAGTCATAGCAACACCACCTATAACTATAATAGTGATGTCATATGAGTCATCAGTTAATATCGCGCCGATACTTACAAACCAAGGCTACATTACAACACGTGCACATGTGAAAACAATGAAATTATCATATAATATATATCTATCTATATATTCCCAACGCATATTTAAAACGCATTATAAAAGTTTTGTGTCGGTCCTTGGAACAGGCTCGTTGCAGAGTGCGGGAGGTTGTCCACTAACAGTAAGCGTTGAGTGTGACGGCATTATCAGTCGGAAATATAAATAATGGATGGTTTGGGATCGCCTATTTTTTATCACACCATATATTTCTACTAGATGTGAAAGCCACAGTAAGGGCATGGTTTTAAGAACATAACGAGGCTTCACATCAAACGAAATTATATTATTTCTATATCCCTCCGCGTGAAGAATATAAAAGGTTTTCAACGTAAATAACGCATTGTTCTAAACCATGCTAATCATGTCACTGACCTTATTGTAAAGTTTTTTAAGGGTCCATTTTATAAACGAACTTTTCACAGTTTTACTAGACACATAGTGTTTTGTAGTTACATATGTATCCGGACATAGGATCAAAACTGACACACATGTCTGGAGAAATTGGGTTTTTCAAGAAATTAGAACATTTCAAGAAATTGGGTATTTCAAGAAATATGAACGCTTCAAGAAATTGGGCCAAGTATTGCTAGGACTTGAAAGCTTCAAATAAAAAAGTTGGAACAACATAGGCAGTTGATTCTATGCTTGATTACAATAAAAAACAACGAAAAATTGTACTTCTACAGTCCACTTTTTATTACACCAGAGTCGGGACTGCAAGTTACGAATTTGTTAACATGCTTTAATGGCGATAGAAGTTTCGATTGAAATAGCTAAAAGGTAGATGAAGTGAGGATGTGTATTGTGTAGTTTTGCGAAAATTTTCATTCACGGCATGGAAAATAATTTTAAAAACAAAGTGTGAAAGTAAATTCATGAGATCACAGCAAATAAGATAAAAAAAATCGAGTTTTCTAACTTTCCAAAAATCGTTATGACAAGAATAAAAACATATTTTTGGCCGGTGAAGGTCGCTAAACTTGAGAAGTTTCTGACAGCAAATAGTTGCAACTTGTCTAAGTGTCTAACAAATGGAAAGATCGTGATTCAGGAAAACACAACAAAAAATTTCATATTGCGTTGAAATATCCGAATAAATGCCGTTGTTCTTGTCTCCAGGCACTGAAATACAAAGTTTATACCAAATAACGACGAAAAGAGTTTTTAATGACCCTCAGAAATTTGCGTCTGCCACTATCATCTATAATTGCTGAGGAATGCTAAAAGTATGCCGCGTAGATATACAATAAGGCGGTTTTAAACGTTAAAGATTGGCTATTTCAACCCGGATAATCCCGAAACACGCCGTCATAGATTGGCTATTTTAAACCGTCATAGTATCCGGGGAACGAAACAGAGGAAATTGGAAAACATTAAAAAAGCTTCAAGCGCTAAGATTACAAACGTTGATCCAATGGAAAAGTTTAAATCATCCGTCATCAATCATCATATCATAAATAGCCATCAACTGTCATTGTGAAACTTACATCAGTACTTAAAACAACTATTAAAATAGATATAAATTCTGTAAAGGGCTGATGATCACGTATCCACCCAACGTAACTAACAAGTTTGCAATATTTGTACATATCTCTCAAACTACCTATTTTCTAACGTTGCTCGGAGGTTCACTTCAAAGACAGATCGAAGCTGCGGGAGTCCGCGCGAGATATGCAGTCAGCATTATATACACGCTGATGACGTCACCAATTTACCATTCAAACCTAGATAATGACATGACTCCATCGTCAACACACGCGCCGTGAAATATGTGTGCGCGCCTCCCTCAAAAGGTCAGACAATGAAGCCTAGATGACAGAAGTCCGGATAGGAACGCATTTAAACTCACTGAAAATTGTAATGCAATTAACCGACAAAAAGCAGTATCTACACGTCTGTCTGACACCCTGAGTACTCCTTTTGGCAGGGCTAGATCAAAGGAAGACAGTGGGTATGATGGGTTGCTATGTCAACGCACAAACACACATGGTTGCTATGACAACGCACACACACACACATGGTTACTATGACAACGCACACACACATGGTTACTATGAAAACGGATATAACGCGTTTAGTTACCGCGCAACTTTTTATAACGGATAACAAATAGATGGTTCGGAAAAACTCCAACTATCATAGATTGAACAGCACACTTTGCAGACGCAAAGTAGCAATTTAAAAGCGTTAAAATTAGTCTCAGGAAAATTCATGAAAACCGTTCCCGCAGAAAATAGTCAAACTGCAGTACTTACACCTGCAACTGACACATCAACAGGTCTACGGTTCAATGAGAACTGGTTAATTCTTAACATCAAATCAAAGAAACGTAAGAGTAGCGGAAGAGGAAGAGTTTTAACCGCCTCACTTCACCAAACGAAGTGTGCAAAGCAGTTTCAGTGATATCAATAATATCAACTGAGAAGGAACTGAGAAGTGTTTCTGTATTCTTTGGTTTTTCCTAATTTACTAATTTATCTCAGATCTATTTCTATGAAAATAGTCAAGTTAACCCTAGAAGAGGATTACAAGATGAATCCCACATCTGGCGGCAAATTTCAATTTTCGATCAATCAAAGAGATGCCATCATAAAAATAATCAGCACCCTTGAAGAGATAGAGATAAAATCTTGGAGAAAAGATATCTGAAAGAAAATGGAGATAAAAATAAATATATCTCCTTGGGATATCAGGGCTGTGAAATGCTGCAGTGTGGTTCCAGGGTAACCAAGGTGGCAAGGTAACCAGGGTAACTAGGGCTGTGAAATGCTGCAGTGTGGTTCCAGGGTAACCAAGGTGGCAAGGTAACCAGGGTAACCAGGGCTGTGAAATGCTGCAGTGTGGTTCCAGGGTAACCAAGGTGGCAAGGTAACTAGGGCTGTGAAATGCTGCAGTGTGGTTCCAGGGTAACCAAGGTGGCAAGGTAACCAGGGTAACCAGGGCTGTGAAATGCTGCAGTGTGGTTCCAGGGTAACCAAGGTGGCAAGGTAACCAGGGTAAC
>WFMF01000933.1:0-24553 GCA_011033025.1 Beroe forskalii | reverse complement strand
CAGAGTTTCCTGCAACAAGCATAATCAAATGGTGTAGATAGAGCCGGGCACACAGAGTCAAATCTCACAAGCATGAAGCAAATATCAATTAGCATAATCAAAACGGGTAGAAAAGTAGAAAGAGCCGATGGCCACAAAACAAATAATTTAATGAAGTAATGAGTAGCAACAACTGCAAAAACATCAACTGTTTATGGAAAGCCCGGACACATTCCTTACTCTAGTGCTCGGCAGATAGTTTTATTCCATATGGGTATCACCTGACAATTATTTCAAGGAACGCCTGTTAAACCTGACCTACGTCATCAGGTTATCCAACGCGACTTGAAGGATCTCAAAATATGGTCATCTCTGCTAGAGTGACTCTCAACCTAGAGCGCGGCGTACGACGCGCGCACTCAAACAATTAATGCCCAAATATGGTTGAATCACTTAATAGGGGCGTAAAATATGCGCCCGAGCTGAGAGCGAATCTTACCATTGTTGCGTGGCCCTGTTTGTGACTTTTCTACGAAAAGCGCGCGCAAGCGCGAACAAACAGGGACACGTAACATGTGGTAAGTCTATTCTCTTCCTAAGCCCGCATAGGTGTGTGTTGTCAGACGTTGTCTGACCCCTTCGCCTTCGGCGGGCGCGCGCGCGTCTGACCATTAAATAATGGTCAGACAACGTCTGACAAGGTGTGTGTTCTGAGGAAGCGCGCCGCGCGACGATAACAGGGGTATACGTGTTTTAGTTGTCGTAAGATTTTCATAATTTTATCAAATTCAAAACCGAATTTTACGACACAATTACACAATTGTGAATTGACTGTGACAATATGGCAAAAACAATATTTTTTAGTGGTTCGAGATCGTTCACATATTTTCATATCATTTGTTTACGGGGAGGGGTTTTGGTGTTGGTGGTTGATTTGATTGAATAATATTAATCAAAATATTTAAATTTCTAAATTTATACCACAAAATCTCGGTATTTGTTTGCTGAATTTTCGATAAATCGACTCAAAATTTTTCAATGTTGAAACACAATGAATATTGAGGTATTTACATTATGGTTTCGGTTGGTTCCTGATTTTTGTGTCAACGGTATATTTCACCTTTAGATGGATTTGGAATCGGAAACGAATAACAGTAAAAACAACTGATTATCAACAATAGTAAAACGTATTATTAAAAATAAAACTAAATACATCTTAAAGGCGATTTAAGAAATATAAAAATCATTAAATTTTCGTCAGGATGTCAAACTCAATAATATTGCTTTAATAATCAGATCACCAAGAATAAACATTTGCATAAATCTGAGATACTAGTCATTTTTAAACCAAAATGCAACAATAATGCAAACGATATTATGTGTCAACATAAAATGTGTTGACAGGAGGAAACAAATAGAATTCCAATCATGGCGACATGAACTTGAGGTTGATGAAAGGTATACTGTATAGGATGTCCGATCCACTAGGACATGAGGACTGTTTAGACTGTCTTTCCTTATCCTAGAGAGAAACATGCATTGAATCTGAATTAGAATATTGATGCAATTCCAACTTAGATGAACTTGTCCGGTGGTTCTCCTGCATTCTGAAAGGGTTCTCCTCCATTGCGATGCGCGATCATTGGCACCATGAACCAGTCGAATTGGTAAAACCATTCACGATCACCAATGGTTGAAAATATACACTACACTAACAATAAATATGAGTCATTGTCAAAATATCTCATAAACTCGAAGTCGATAGACATCATAATCCCAAAAGAACCTCATTAGCTCAATTGTAAAAAGGTTTATACTCACAAACACTTCTTGCAATTCTCTAGATACTCCATAAATATCTGAATATTGTTTCCAATAAATACAATTTAAAATCATTTATCATTCGATGCAACCAAGAACACAAACAAAGAAAAAAGTCGCTGCTGATGAACTCCACACTTTCCAAGATGAAGATATCGACAGCTCATCTGCTCTTCCCCTTTCGACTGATTGGTTTTTCCTCCACTGACACTGTCCTCTCAGGCTTATGCTTGTGTTTGGGAGCTGCCCTTCTGAAACCCTCAGTGTAAGACCTGGGAATGAGATGAGGGCTGGGCGGAGACGTACCGTTCTTTGTCTTGAAATTATCTCCCACGTAAACCTCGCCATTGGACCGGTCTTGGTGACCGTGGTCCGCAGTGGAGTCTGCAAAGGCTTCCTTGTGCTTGGAGTCCTCCGCAAGTTTAGCTTTGGACTTCTTGCTGAACAAACTGGTGACGGAAAACACAGTCTTTTTCTTCGTCTTCTCGTCTTCAGACGACAGCTTGTCCTTGTCCTTCGAGAAGGACCGTGACCGCTTGACCTTCGCCTTTTCTCCGTTTTCTGTCGGTCGGACATCCTCCGTTTCGTCAGCCTGAACAAATCGGAATGCCCTGGAGTCTTCGTCAGCATTGGCAATGCTTGACATGCTCTTGCACTTGTTGAGGCTCGAGTACCCGAACTTGGATTGGGTGTTGCGGCGCCCGAACTTGTGCGGAGGTGGCTGCGCGGCGTACATCTCGCGCAGCGCCGCGTCCCGCTTCTTTTCCAGTTCCTCGAAGGCGTGCGTCTTCCGCAGGTTCTGAGATAGCTGCTGGATCTCCGCCGCAACGAACTCACTGTCCGTCTTAACGAACTTCTTCTGTGTAGCCCGGAACTCTTCTGTGGCCTGAAGAACAAACTGTCAGAAGGGAACGCTACTCATGAAAATGTAATCCGCAAAGACGAAAGGAATACGGGTAAGAATGAAAAAGATAAAAAGCGTTTGGTTTCAGGCAGACACTTGTTTTCGAAAGAAAGTTCACGGACCTGTATGCTGAGCACCCGCTCGTCGTGGTTAGGCTGCAGAGCGGCGATGTCCTGGATGACGTTCTGTCGCTCCTCCATAATATCGTGCTCACTGGCCGTGTAGATGGCGAGGGGGAGGGTGCCCCGCTCCTTCTGCATGGCTGCTACCCTGGGAAGAAGCGGGGGTTAGGAGGGAGAGGGTGGGGTGGGAAGCGAGGGAGGGGGAGAAGCGGGGATTAGGGGAAGGGGTTGGGAGACGAGGGAGGGGAGAAGCGGGGGGTTAGGGGGAGGGGTTGGGAGACGAGGGAGGAGTAGGAAGCGAGGGGTTAGAAGAGGGAGGGATGAGAAGCGAGGGTTAGAAGAGGAAGGGATGAGAAGCGAGGGTTAGAAGAGGAAGGGGAGGAAGCGAGGGGTTAGAAGAGGAAGGGGAGGAAGTAAGGGGTTAGAAGAGGGAGGGGAGGAAGTGAGGGGTTATGATACGAGCGAGGGGGTATGAACGAGGGTTAGTAGACGAAGGAGGGGATAGGAAGCGAGGGATTGTGGGACGAGGGAGGGAGGCGAGGGGTTAGGAGGGAGGGGTTAGGAAGCGAGGAGTTAGGAGGGAGGGGTAGGAAGCTACGTGTTTGGAAAGAGGGGTTAGGAGGGAGGGATAGTAATCGAGGGGTTAGAGGACGAGGGAGGGATGGGGAGCGAGGGGTTAGAGGATGAGGGAGGGATGTGGAGCGAGGGGTTACAGGACGAGGGAGGGGGAAGCGAGGGGTTAGAGGACGAGGTAGGGATGGGGAGCGAGGGGTTACAGGACGAGGGAGGGATGGGGAGCGAGGGGTTAGATGACGAGGGAGGGGGAAGCGAGGGGTTAGAGGACGAGGGAAGGATGGGGAAGAGGGGTTAGAGGACGAGGGAGGGATGGGGAAGAGGGGTTAGAGGACGAGGGAGGGATGGGGAGCGAGGGGTTGGAGGACGAGGGAGGGATGTGGA
This sequence comes from Beroe forskalii, assembly GCA_011033025.1. Taxonomy (NCBI): domain Eukaryota; kingdom Metazoa; phylum Ctenophora; class Nuda; order Beroida; family Beroidae; genus Beroe; species Beroe forskalii. The sequence goes on along the minus strand of WFMF01000933.1, from coordinate 20,770 downwards.
GCGAGGGGTTAGAGGACGAGGGAGGGGGAAGCGAGGGGTTAGAGGACGAGAAAGGGATGGGGAGCGAGGGGTTAGAGGACGAGGGAGGGGAAGCGAGGGGTCAGGGGGTAGGAGACGAGGGTATAGGACTAGGAGACGATGAATGAAAGGATAACATCTAAGATTCTTACTTTTTGAGAGCCTCCATAACTCGACTTAGATCATGGCATTTGATAGTTGCGTCCTCCAACATCGGTTCCTCATCTTCCAAGAACTGTTCTTCGTTAACAATGATCTCAAGCTCCTCAGCCATGACTTTCTTCAGGGACTCTTTCAACGTCCCAAACGTTGCTGCAAATACCGGAGATTAGCCACAACACTAGCCAGTTAGACATGATTTCCCATCTAATAATTACGCTAATTGTTCTTCAGTAGAATTCCAATTCACTATTGACCATTGTACTTGGCCGTTGAGAAATGGAACGAGCAACAAGAAATTATTTATCTTCAAGCCATACCCCTACAATCTTCATCTACCTCTTCTAGACCATGTATTTGTAAGTTGCAGCATACAGTTATTACGAAAGTGCATCGCAAAGTAGCATTCAAATTTTGTGCTGCTAAAATCAAAGATAGCTAAAAATGGGAAATAGTAAAATACGCATTTCTCTTACAAGTCATGCTGGAGACTTGCTGCGTGTAAGCTTTGAGCTCTGACTCCATTGACTCTAGCTGGACGGGGTCTAACTTAACCTTCCTCTTCACAACGTCCGTCTTCAGCACTTCCACCGTCCGTTCAAGGTCCCTGTGATAAGGTTGAGAGTTAAAATTGAATAGAAAGACTCAAAAGAGAAAGCCATACCATTTTTGGGACAAAAGTTGCTGAATTAAAGCACGGTTATCCCTCTTACTTGAGGTTGCTTATTCAAAGCACTCACTTGAGGTTGGCGTATGTGTCCTGGGCTCCTGCCCTGTATCTCGCCTCCATCTCATCAGCGTCCATCCGCTGCTTCCTCAGTCCCTTGGGCAGCGCCGCCTGGATCTGCCGCGTGATCTCCTCGCGCGTGACGCTGATCACGTGATCCATCTCTGCGCGCGTCTGTAGCTCGCGCCGCTTGAGGGCCAGCAGCTCTGTGCGCGACTCTTCCAGGTTCTTGTGCAGGGTCCGGATAACGGAGTGCAGGTGCTCGTGACGCAGTTTGGACAGGTGGTGTCCTGGGAAATCTGAGGGGTGATTTGTTAGTGGGGATAACTGGGGGTATCTGTATGTTAGGGGGGAGGGGGGCTGGGATCTGAGGGGTCAGCTGTCAGTGGGGAGAGAATGGGAGCGGGTGTTCAGTGGGACTAGAATCTGAGGTGTCAGCTGTCAGTGGGGAGACAATGGGGGGCATGTTAGGGGGACTAGAATCTGAGGGTCAGTTGTCAGTGGGGAGAGATGGGGGGACAAGAATCTGAGGTGTCCTGGGTCAGCCAGAATCTGGTGCTCAGCTGTTAATGTGGAAACAATGGGGGCATGTAAGGAGGGACTCCGTCTGGAGAGCGAAGGTTTATGCTCCTTAGGGTGGGCTTACTTAAGTAGAATCTGTTACCTGTTTGACTTGATACAGTGGACCCCGTATCACTCTTTATGTTGTGCATCTCATGCGTTATGAAGGACAGTTTCTCTTCCACCAGACTCAGCCTTGACCTGCGATGAAGTATGTTAGATTGTTAGCGTCTAGAGGGAAATGTTAGAATAGTATTCTAGATAACAGCTCAGCTTTATAAAGGTGTGCTTCAGTGAAACCCTGTGTTCATTAAAAACCTAAAATTCTTGAACTTTATGGTACAAAATACGAAGTTGAGTGAATATGAAGAAAGTTGTCATGCCTGTTAGCTGTAGTGAGTTGTAAGTGAGAAGTGAGATTAACAGACAAAGGCTGCAGTGATGCTATGTGCTTGTGTAGCCGCTGAGTATATGAGAAAAGTTATTCTACTTTATAGCAAAAAAGTCTAATAGCGGTAAAGGCGTCCTTGTCTATTGCTTCACACTACTAAGTAGCGCATAGTTTTAGCAGGTCTTACTTTCTTCTGTCATCGTTACGATCATTGTCAATGCGTCGTTTTTCAGAAATATCGGCTCTAAATTAGGAAAATTTAAACGGGTAATTATGTGTTTTTTTCAGGTACAAATACGATAAATTAGTATTCTTCCACTACATAATGAAGATCAGAACAAACAGTAACTTTTCGAGTTTTGATAAAATCTTGTCATTGAGACAGCATCATCCTACCAACAAGCCCTGAATTATGATCAACAGAATAGTGAAATGAGTATGATGCGGCATTGCACTCACTTGCCGACCCTGGCGGAGACAGGGGGAGGGTTGAGGTTGGCAGGGATGATGAAGCCTCCGGAGGAGAGAGAGGAGTTGGAAGTGTTGTTCAGGTCCTCCAGACTCTGGGAACTACCCCGGTCAACCGTCTTGATGATGGACTCCTCGTTTATCTTAACATGCGACCCTGCAGAGGCATGTCAGGGTGAGGATCGTGAGATGAGAAGAGGGAGTTATCTCGAATTATCTTGGTATGAGTGGGGACTGGGCGTAACATTGGACAGATGCTGCATGGAATCTAAGGAATGGTCCCCATCCCTATCTCCTACCTTTGGTTAGATCTGCAGGGTCATCCAGCTGATAGAAGATCTTGGTCTGGGGGTCCTGGATGTAGATAGCTTTGAGAGGCACCATGTCAGGAGTGAGGGTGTCATTGAAGACCCCCACCATCTTCTGGAGTAGAGTCTCCAGAGGGATGGGTAGTCGGGGTACCAACACCCTCCGTACTTCCTTCCCGTACTGCACGAAGATGTGGTCTGGAGAGAAGGAGAGTTAGAAGATGTGATAATGAGAGGGGGGTCAGGGTTAGATGGTGTGAAGATGTGGTGTGGAGAGAGGGCAGGGTTAGAAGATGTGAAGATGTGGTCTAGAGAGAGACGGCAGGGTTAGATGATGTGGTCTGCAGAGACGACAGGGTTAGATTCCACAAAATGATAAGAGAAATAGTGAAGCCGGTAATGGTTTGGAATGACGGTGTGCCAAGTGTTAATTAAAAAGGAATGTTTGTGAACACCAGCTGCGTGATGACTGAATGAATGCCTCATTGAAGAGGTGTTCCAATTATCTCTCACTCTCACTCTTCCTCCCAGTTCTCCAGATGGCAGATATCACCCCTTCCAGTACCACCCCTACCTTTAGTACTCTGGTGTAAGGAGTAGGTAGAGTTGCACACCGTATTACAACTCTTGCTCAACCGCTTGCGGAGTTGTACAGGAGAGTTCGGCGTGATACAGAGCAGTGACCTCCGGAAGGACCGCCCCGAGTTCCGGAAGCGAGACAGCTGGTCGAGGTGCTCGGCAGTGTGCCGGGTGATCTGCTGTTGCTCGGATATCGGGGTGGAGTGGTGGCGGGGGAGGGTGTTAGAGGCGGGCGTGCAGGGCGTGTTGTCATGGAAACAGTAGGTGGTACAACTGTGTACTGTCGTACACTGCTGTATCTCACCGTTACACGGACTCACATACATCGGACAAACTCAGAGAGAGGGCAGTTAGAACATTCTAACCCTGAGTTAGAGGACTGCGTGAGTTAGAGTACATCGAGATAAAACACTAAAGGTTAAAACGCGCAGTAGTATGAAACTTGGCAACTATTATTCAAACCCAGTCACGACGGAATATAACTGCAAAACACTGCCACAGAGAGAGCATCCGAACAACCAAGTCATCCTAAGCATCTCTCTCGCAGAGGGAAGAGTATAAAATAAAGGAGCAATTCCGGCAATTGGGTTTAAACGGTGGAAATTCAATGCTCGCAACCGCTTTAAAAGCAGTATAAAAGTGCACATAAAAGCAGCGTAATAACGTATATAATATGCAATATAATACCTCGCAAGGTTTAAATCGCACGAAAAAGTAGAATATATACAGCGCAGAGTGGAGAGAGAGACCGCATAGGACTGCGTTAGCGGCCTGGGTATACTAATACCACCGCTATGAAGACCGCAAGAAGTGGTGATATCGACCGGTCCTATATCATGGAAATACCACTCTACCACGGTAACGAGGGACAAGGAAAAGAGACAGTGTGAGAAGTCATGGAAATACCACTCTACCACGGCCCGGTAGAATGGTATGAGGGACGAGGAAAAGACAGAGTAGAGGAGACTGCTCCTTCTCTCTCACTGTGATATACAAGCTGCCTGATAAAGCATGGGGAAGGGAGAGAATGCTGCTGGTAATGAAGACAACAGACACGATACGAGAGAATTATACTCATTGGCGGCCTAATACCCCCCATACACGACCTATAAATAATAATAATACACGCAGAAGAGCTGGTTTAGTTGGGGTAATTAGTGTTATAGGGAGCAGGTGCCAGGCAGAGTAGCCAGGTTAGCCAGGTATAGTAGCCAGGTTAGCCATGAAGCAAGCCAGGAAGCAGCAGGGAGACAGTGAGCAATGGGAGCCTGATCACTAGTGTATTATACTGAACAATGGAGGAGGACAATACATCAGTAGACAGCAAAGAGAAGACACACGAATGTCATGGATCTGTACCCTGAACTTGGCAGGAGTTATAGTACCCACAACAACAAGCGAGAGAGAGAGTGAGAGAGAGAGAGAGAGAGGGTGAGATATCGTTGTGATATTTAGTACGTGCGTTATCTAATAAACACAGGGGTTGTGGCATGTAATTGGTTGCATACATTAAGAGTTGTAGTAGGCGAGGTGGTTTAAAGCGAGATTCTGCATGCGTAAACGAATGGGGAACTCAGTTTAACGTTCTTGATAAGGTAAATGATAACTGTTGTGTTAAATAGGAGTGTGACTTCGCACTCCCAGACAACAGTATTAAATTGATGTGGTAAATACTGGACAAAGTGGGTTATCAGCCGTTATCAGACCGGAATAAAGCAAGAAATTAAGAAAAAAGAAAACGAAGAAATAAAAATGGGAGGGAATGAACACTACAATTTGTACTACTGTATCGTCGACACTACTGCTTATTCATGTGTCAACTGACATAAAATCTAATCGGAGATACTGAAAGCTCTTTTTCGTATGGGAAGGTAAGACTGGAGAATTGGGAATTGCCAATGGAACAAAAGCAAAATGAAATACAACCTTAAGTTGAAAAGTATTTCTTGGATGAAACTAACGAACGAAAGCAACAACGTATTGGTCTTGTAAGTAGGAATTGCGCGCTGTAAATAACCTTGCGACCAAAATATTCTCCCTCCAAAACAGTAGAACTTGGCAATTCCCTCCGTAAATTTAAACTGTTGCCGCCCAAAAGTCATTATTCCTCTTTTCTGACGTGTTAATGAAAAGTAAACCCTCGGCCATCAATCATCTCAAGAACAGACACTATGTCGCTATCAACAAGAAAAGCAAAACACCGTGTTTATATTACTTAAATGGAGGCATGACAGCGTTTAGCAGTTAGACCGCACGTCACGCACCTCTACTCAGGACACCCACTGGTTCTGTTGTCCTGTGTTGTATGGGGGCACAGCTTGAAATACCCCGGATTCCACACAAGATACACTATCACACTAACGTCTAACACAGCAAAGCAAGAGACCTGCTCCTGTTACTGCGCTGCCGCCAAGGGGGGCCACCTGGGTCGTGAGAAAACATCCGCCGCGCACACGTTTTGAGGACTATCTAATAAACACATAATATAATAACATATGTAATATATTCAAACAAAGCAAAGCACATATATTACCACACATAATGTGTACCTATTGTTGTACCTGGAGTTGGAATGAAGTTTGATTGTGTACCTATTGTTGCACCTGGAGTTGGAATGAAGTTTGATTGTACGCCGGGAGGGGGCTATTGATCAGCTGGCTCCCTGGGGAAGGCACCATGTGATGCGCATTGTACTGCGTAACCAATGATAAGCCACGGGAGATATTCCAGCCGGGCTAGTGCCGGGATTTGAGAGTTTGGTGCTAATTTGAGCAGTGCTCCCTCTAAAAGGGCTTAATGTTGTTACTGTCAATTAGTGGAGGGATATAATGGGATTACGCGGTGGCACATTGCGTCAGGGGATCTGTTATGTACACTTAGTTTTAGGGCTGTAAATTGTCATTTAAACACGTCTACTACTAACGTTTGGGGCATTAGCCCGGCAGCATTGTTGAATGGTAGCAATGTCTGGAGCCTTAAATAGCTTAACTAATAAGTGGGGTCGGCACAACTAATAAGTGGGGGTCGGCACAATCATCACATCAATATTTCCCATTCAACAGCTGCTTGTTAGGGCAGCATCTAAATATGAATGAAATGCGGAAGAAAACATACGTCATAAGTTAAAACAAAATCAAAACTTCAATGATTAAAAAAACTTGGATGATAAAAACCACTTTATCAGCGTTCAAAAAAAGGTAAAAACAGGACAAATGGGAGATCAGGAAACTTCGGCATATCAGCTATGACGGCAAAGATGCCAGTGTTATTTGAAACATCGTGATTTTGAGGAGAGATAAGCCCTACAAAAGCAACAGTAAGGCTGTAGCAACTCTCGTCTGACACGTTATATAGTAGTCACTACTAAAAACATATGACATTCGGAATATTTTCATCAAGTAATGAATATATAACACTGCAGAATATTAAGTAAATATACAGCAATTCACGAATGAATGGTGTGCCTACGTCATGCTACTACAACAACGCAAATATTTCAGTCCTGAACCAGGCCGGACATCACGTGCTGGAACGGGCCAATGAGGAGCGAGTACGGCAAGTCACGTGACCAATTGTAGGACACACTCGCGTTATACCACGTGACACTGTATGAAAACAACAAAAAACAAGTTATAAATAACGCAGCAGAGGAACAATTGGACTTGATGACTCATTGTAGGAGGATGAATTATATATGGCGACAAGCAAAAAAACATTGTAATCACAGCAGGAGAGTGTGTTTGTGTCCGTTTGTTTGTTTTGTGAGTCTGTTTGTTTGTTTGTTTTGTGAGTCTGTTTGTGTGTCCGTGTGTTTGTCTGTTTGTCCCCCATTCATCATGTTGGGGGAGCTGGTATGGGCCACGTGGGAGTATGTGATGTGTGCCAACATGTCCAACTTGTTTAAGCGAGAGTGATTTGCTCAGGATAGTATCCCAGATTATCATGATACGTCGTGGAATGTGCGCTCTACAACACACCTTGCAAACGGAGAATAGTCGGCATTACGTCATCAACTCACTACTAAAAAACATGATAATGACGTCACTCCTGTACATGCAGATGGAGAGAGAGGAGTGTAATCCGCTACACTCCAGGCACGCAGCTTAGTGAGTGTATTAACAAGGGGAGTGGCGTATAATGGCGTAGTTATATATGAAGTCACGTGATCAAGACAGCAATATATGAAGAGAGACACGAGCAGTGACGCGAGCGTGGAGAAATGTCACCAATAGAAAACAATATATCATGATTTCATCATGATTTTAAAGTAATCATATTGATGTAGAGGAGTAGCACGCGAAATTGTAATTTAGCTACGTAGGCAAATTTAGGAGGAGGGGGGGTGTTTTTTATGATCGTGCGCCGTTGATAATTTTTCTTGAGAAAAGAAGACTTCAAATTTAAAAATAAATGATGCATAATGATGAATTATTGCTCGATGATGCTATTAGGATAAATTTCGAAAGAACTGCAATCATATTCTTACGGATTAAGGTCCTAAGCATCAATAAAACATCATTAGAACGGCATTTAACCACTAAATAAAGCTGACTAAAGCACAGTTAGAAATTAACAACTGCTTCAATGATAGATTCAGATAATAAGACGTAGCTACTCGCACTAGTGACTAGTTTGAACATATCATAATGTCTTCAGCAATCGTAACATCTTCTTCAATTATAGTAACATCAGTACAAAGAAATTGGTGCAAATTGTCATTCCAAGAAAACAAATAGACAGACAACCAATCATAAAACAAACACGGAACTTCGTCCGCAGCAAAGTTCGTACACATCACATGATACACGACTTTAATGTGTTCAATGTAAAGACTGCTGCGGTAGCGAGAGTGTGAGCATAAGGGACCACTACACGCATCAAACTCGGACGGTGGTTTAATCCAGGCTCCATATATAACACTACATGATGGAAGTTACACAAGTAAAATATTCTGAGTGGTCATGGCTTTAGTCGTGGGGGGAGAGAGAGCAGGAGAGTACAATGAACGCGACGAATTCAACAACTTTGACGACAACAACGCAGCAATGGTTTATGTGGCTCTCGAGCTGTAACCAATGCCAATTATACTCAACTGAGAGCGAGAGGGAGACCGTGTTCTATTAATTCATGTGGTGGTTTCAGAGGGATGCGGGAAGCGTAATATTTGCAACTTTTAAAAGACATCGAAATTAGCTGAAGATTGGAGCTTCACAATCGTTATGGAAGGAAATGTAATGCCGAATGTTGACAATGGCCTCTCTGATGGGATTCACTCCCCAAAATCAATTGAATATGAACTTCGTAGCGCGATTCTTGAGTTCAACGTGAGCAAGTAGCAACTGAAGAATATTGCTCCAGTGTGATCAATAAAGACGCAAAACAATTTTGATCTAGATGGAGTGCGAACATAAATTTCAACTCGCAACATAATATCAAATAGAAAGCAATGCCTCCTGAGATTCACTCTAGAATAGTTATAGCGGCAGAGTGCAGACAGATATAGAAAACTAAATTTCTACCAGCCTCAAGCTCGAAATATCTCCAAACATGGACTTGTAACCTTGTAAGAGGGTAGTGGATGTGCCCGACATCTAGCGGGGACCCACGAATATTACTGGGGAAGACCTTAACTGCAGAGCTACTAAATCAATTCGACAATAACCAATAAAAACTCTTTTTGATTCCCTCGCATTTAATCTCAAAACTACTTAACCTTAAACCATCCTCTATTCGGGAACCAAGCGAATCGTGAGAGCAGCAAGAATAAGCGATGTTTGACACTTTGAGATGCTGAGAAAAGTGCGTCATAAGCAGCTTCTAGAAGCAGACACAGCAAGGTGGCCTCTTATACAACGATTTAGCGCATAATATATTCGCGTGGTTTTATGTGGTTGACAGGGCAAGGAAGTACAGGCTCATATCGTACACAGCTGCTGTGTCAAAACAGTACACAGCATCAAACAAACTAACAAAGTCGAGTACACAGAATGGAGTAGACAGTAGACAGTGCGTCAAATAGTGGCCGATGGGCCATATTAAAACTCGAATACAACTTCGGTTACAATCATAAAATATTCACTATCGCAGCAGATGTCGGAAAGTTCTAAAACAGCATGGATAGAGGTTTAGGGATCCTCAATGAACATGATTTAGTAAGTACTGAGAACAGTGAACAGTGTCGAGTGAGCACAGCAGCGTTATTACATCCGCATCAAAATTTTTTGGGTTTTTATAAAGGCCCCAATAGATCCCCTTTAAAATCCCAAGTTAATTTTAAAGGCCCAGAGGGGGAGAAATTCCAAACTTCACACCGGGAATAGTAATCCAGCTGAAAATGGTGATGTCTATGATAAAATTTGACAAAATTGATAAGCGTGTTGATGATCTTAAAAGCGTGTTGATCAAGCATGTTGAACAAAATCATCCCTGCCCTTCAGTTCTTCCCTCCCCGATAGCTGTGCCTTCCTCTTCTGGTATTGAGTCCAATGTTTCTCAAGGAAGTTTATCTAGACTTAGTAGCTTAGGGATCGTTCACATATTACGTAATCAATTTTGGCCGATTTCAACCCCCCTCCTCCTCGTAATCAAGTTTGCAGTAGTTGTATTTGCTACAATAAATTGTAACGTATCATTCGGAAACCTCCCTCCCTCTTGGTGATTACATAATATGTGAACAATCCCTTACCTGTGAATAGTTCACCCACCAATGCAGTACTGAGCTATGCTGCAGTAACCAAGTCTATTAATCAGCCTTCTGTACAGGTTGCTAAGTCTAACTCAGATTTCATGGTCAGCTACTGATAATTCACCCAGTACACTTAATAAAGGCAAAAGCAGTGAAATCCTCTTGATAGTACCAAATGATAACATGAACAAGACTGCTCAGAAATAAATTTTTTGAAAAAAACTAAGGGACACTCAGGTAGAATTCGTTAGATCAAACCCCAGGAGCATGAAAGTCATCATTGGATTCAAGACAAAATCATTGAGGGATGAGGGTAAGGATAAAATTGATGTCTCTGGTGGGCTGGATGCTTTCCATCATCACACCAAGTCAGAAACAAAATGCTTCCCTAAAATATATCTTTACAATGTCTTGGAGGATGTATTTGAAGGTGTTGACAGGTCTGAAGCTGAGGATACTGCTACTGTTAGAAGAAATGAAAAGAGAATTGTTTAGACAAGGTACTTGCAAAGAATCCATGTGTGAAAGAACTGTATGAATATGGCCATATAGTCCAACGCATTTTTGCACTGACCCCCAAAATCGAATATAACAAGCTGATTTCACGTGGATCTGTTCATATTGAGTCCCCTGAGGTCCCATAAAAAAGTCTACCAAAATCGGAGTGGGGCAAATACGATTTTTTTCAATTTTCCCTCAGGCGCATGGGCGCGTATGTTAAAAATACGATATCTCAGCTTCTGAATGAGATACAGACTTCCATGAGCACCTTAAAATGACCGCAATGGTCGAATTATGTTGGGCGGATGAGGTTTCCGAGGCCCAAAAACCTTCGCTTTTTGAGATATCGTCAAAAAACCTATACGCGAGTAGCTTATTTGAAAGTACGCAGGTGATATGTGTACATGTCATGGTCAAACAAATCTCGACACTAACTACCACAAAGTGAAAATATTGAGCTTATTATGCATGTATCAGATGTTATTGAATCAGCTGACGTTACAAAATAGTTTTGAGTTGATTGAATAGTGATATTTTGGCTATGCAGTATCTCAGTATGTACTATGCAATTCCCTTAGACACATCTAGATCCAATAACTAAATAGTCGAAAATGATGATTAGGTTTATGAGTAGGTTCATGAAGTTGTGTCGACTCCACTTTGGGCTTAACTGAGTTTGAATAATCCAAATATAGTTATTTTCATGGTGGTAAGCACTTAGCAGGTATGGCTAGGTAGTAAGCATCTTCTACAAGAACAGCAAAACCGACATATTTTTGCAATTTAAGAGAGTAAGGAGCAAATGTTATAGAACTGCCAATCAAAGCAACAGGAAGCAGGTCAAATGTAACCTCACGTGTTTTTAGTAGTGAATTCCTTCGTGACAGTTAGGTTTGGAAGCCAAAATGCCCTGTTTTTAGCAGGGTGCCCTGCCATGCCCTGCTTTTTGGATATTTCCCTGCAAAGCCCTCCTTTTGCCCTGTCATGTGGATTTTGCCCTATTTTCTGGGTTCCAAGAAATACAAGTAAAGAATGGTCGCCTTATTGTATGCCAGGGAGAGGCGCCAATTCTCAATTACCCTACTTTCTGAGGCTTTCGCCCCTACATATTTTGGGGCATAGAACTTCCCAGCCAAAGGATTCTCAAAGTTCAGCAGAGCTATGTTTGGATATATGAATATATCCCAAAACCCAGCCTACTTACATTTTATAATCATGGAGCGCATCCAAAACCATTATTTTATTATATACTAGCAGGCCCGGTGGGCCTGCTATTACATTGCTCACTCGGCGGCGCTACGCGCCGCCTCGTTCGCAACAGCTTGCCCTAACCAACGTCCTATTCTGAGCCGCTGGCGGCGCGCCGTCGTTCCTCCTCAGGCCGCGCGTGCGTAAGCATGTGGTTAGATGAAACCAAAAGCCGGCAGAATGAAGTAAGCAAAAAGATAGGTTTATAGGAACTGAAGTTGCCGAAGTGCGTTGCGTCTGATGGCGCAAAGGTGAATGTTGTTGTCGAAGGAACAAACGACGAAAGTTGCGACGCGCGTGTGGTTAAGCATTGTTTGACTGGTCTTACCGTGAATTATTACTTTTCCTTCATTTGTATACTGAATAAAGCTGCGTAAGAAATGGAAATAAATTAAAGATTAATTTTTGGCCTTGCGTGGTGTGCGCTCTGACTAAGCGCAAAATCAAATTCATAAATTTACGCCGCGCATTTTCTCTTGTTACTTCGTAACTATATCTGAAATAACTTTGCGACGCGCGCAGAGTTTCTGCGTTGCGCGCAAGATTAAAATGCGTGCGCGCGTCGCGTTTTGTCCATTTCAATTCGTTAGTTCAACAATTTTGTTTTCCTTACGTTTACGTGATGTGTTTTCTGATTTCTGAATCGAACTTCGTGAACTTCTCATTAATTTTGAAACACGCCGAGACGTGGGATTATCGTTCGATGCGAATTTATTAATCGGTTGAACTGTACTGCTCAGATATTTTTTGTTATAACTCCCTACTTTCCTAAACGTCCAATAACTGTCGTCCTAAATATTCCTACATGCCTCATGAACTACGGATTAAAAAACATCATCATTTAAAAGCAACATATTGGCATCTTAAATCACTAACGTAATAGTAACACTACATTGCGAACTACTTTATGTTGCACGTGCGCAAATATCCAACTCCATAGCAACGGCACCTCATTTCTTCCGTTTGCATTCGTTTTCCTTGATATTTTCTTGGCAAGCTCAAATTTAATTGTGTACGGGAGCACAAACAAACATTATTCACGTGCTCTTACGCAATTATGTAATAGATCCTTACGGATTCTGGACGATGACCATGAAAAGATTCAGAGTGAAATTCTTGAGTTGGAGCTATAAAAAAGCAATGATGTATGCTTGATGTATGCTTGAGGAAGATTTGGTAACAGAATGTTGGTGATATGGACACAACAAAGCAATTAGGGAAGGATGATTGAGTGTGAATGATTTATTCAATTTTGAGCTCAAAAAGACAGTAAGATGTGCTTAAGGAAAATAATGTATGATCTACCTATATCTTATCTTCAGCTTTTAATGATAAATGAGATTTCCTTCAGATTCAAACCGTAGACTTGAATAATATTGTAACTTGTCTCAACTGAACATAAAATGTTCATACCATGATAGTGAAGGAATATTTAATGACGATTGAGGGTGTTTCAATGAACATTGGTTCAAAACAGCTCATATTGATACTCGTTCATCCCAATTCTCAGTTTTTATAGTATTATGGTTAAATCATAATGATTGAAACTGGGCATGTGGGTCTGATGCTAGTATACCAGGTGACTCCTATAATTTTTATAGCAACGAAAACTCAGAATCCCAGGTAACAGATAGAAACTCAAACTATGGCCTAATCAAGACTCCTGGAAGTTCGTGTGTCCACAGTATACATCCCATTGAAGATGATCAATTGACATTTTCTTTATAAGTAAGAGTTGGTTTGAAGATAATGGATAATCTGATAGTACACATTGCATGAGGTCAGCAAACGAATGTGAGTATCAAGTATGTCCATGCCAGACCTAAGCTTCGTGAGTTTGTGATCTTTCGTACTATCTATCAATGTAGATAATCGATGTTTAACTATTCAACCATGATGTAAGTTGAGTGGATGGAATTGAGTTTCTTTCCAGCACCGTGATAGGAATTGGCTAACATGTGTTGTTCTATATGCTATGAAACCAAAGATTCATCATATCAATCTAGACTTTATCGTAGAAATGTAACTGGTGTAATCAATTTTTCTGATGGTCTTGTAGTTTTGGATGCTTCATGTGCTGTGACACGAGACAGAACTGATATGCTTGAAACTTTCTGATGGTTGACATGAAATACCAATAATTAATAATTAGCTTTGAAGTACCCACTATCCGAGGCAATTGTTTTTTAAGTAAACCAATAACTTATTTTCTTGATAGTCATTCATGAAATAGCTATAAAAGTGGAGTAGATGAACTTATAATTTTCGGATCTATATGTGCCTGAGATGAGGAAAGTGCATACTGCATAGCCAAAATATCACTATTCAATCAACTCAGAACTACTTTGTAACGTCAGCTGATTCAATAACATCTGATACATGCATAATAAGCTCAATATTTTCACTTTGTGGTAGTTAATGTCGAGATTTGTTTGACATGTACACATATCACCTGTGTACGTTCAAATAAGCTTCTTGCGTATAGGTTTTTTAACGATATCTCAAAAAGCGAAGGTTTTTGGGCCTCGGAAACCTCATCCGCCCAATATAATTCGACCATTGCGGTCATTTTAAGGTGCTCATGGAAGTCTGTATCTCATTCAGAAGCTGAGATATCGTATTTTTAACAAACGCGCCCATGCGCCTGAGGGAAAATTGAAAAAAATCGTATTTGCCCCACTCCGATTTTGGTAGACTTTTTTGTGGGACCTCAGGGGACTCAATATGAACAGATCCACATGAAATCAGCTTGTTATATTCGATTTTGGGGGTCAGCCTATTTTTATGCAAAAATGCGTTGGACTAATACACTAGAAGTCATATACATAAACAAGAACTCCTCTAATGATCATCTTTCAGTTGGCCTGAAAGTCTCACCAGCCATAAGACTTACTGTTCTGAGTTGCCAGGATGGAAATCTCTACATGGGCAATAGCAGATATCAAATCAAGGATAGATACCATGTCAAACACTGCTACCACTGCCAGATGATTGGGCATGTATCATCAGACTGTCCAAATAAAAGTAATGCCCCTACTTGCATGTTCTACAACGGGTAAACACAGATCATCAACCTGTCAGTCTAAGAACCACCAATCTTAACATTGTTGTGCCAGATCTCTTGCCTCACCCCAACCAAATGATGCTGAAGGGTATAAATTTCACAATGCAAGTGACAATAGTTGCCCTGTCATGATGCGAGAAATTGAACACCTGAGAGACAACACTGAACTTCTATCAAAAAACGTAATGTGACCGATGGAGCAGAAACAGATGTCAGGCTCTCAGTTGGATGTTTTAATGCACAGTCAATGTGTAATAAAGTTAGAGGAGTCTTGGAGCTTGTAAATGAACGAAATATTGACATATGCTACATTGCTGAGACCTGGTTTACATCCAAAGAATGTGCTAGGTTTGCTGAACTACATGAATGTGGGTATGATGTCCTGAATTATCCAAGGAAAGGAAGGGGTGGAGGAATTGCTTTCATTTATAATCTTGCTAAAATCAAACCAACAGGAAATAAAGTTACTGGTTTCAAATCATTTGAAGTTGCTGAATGTGTAACTAAAGGTGAAAATGGCTTAATTAGTGGAGACGCTTAGGGACATAAAAATCAAAATGTAAAAATTTCTCTAAAATTGACAAATTTGGTACCAAAAGAAAGCTCTTGTTGAGTAGATTACGAGATCGACTAGACGCAATCGCGATTCCACGTGTAAAGTGTCCGTGCGCGGCTCAGAAGCGCGAGCGCGCGCGACGGCTGAAATTGGGTTATTACGTACATTTAATCTCATTTTTATGCTAAAAATTTTATATTATCGTTTTTCCGCAATTTTTTCACATAAGATACAGTTCAAAACTGGATTTATAATTGGTACTATAAGATTTCAGATTTTTGAGTGCGCCGCGCACAAAAGTTGCGATTTTACTCGACGCGTAAGTGTTACAATATTTGGGCGCTAGGTAAAAATATATTTGTAGGAAATCTGCATAAAACTGACTTTTATGCCATGTCAATGCCGATAACAGTGGTTATGCTTTATTTGGGTCTCATTTCATTATCAAAATAATATCAATGGCTGCATTATGAAGTCATTGCTATACTATTTTAAGGGAATAACTCCAATATGGTCTTGATGATCTAGTTTCAGTTAAATGTTATGAACAATAAAATTACTAAGTTGCCATACTCTTGCTATACTCTTAGTTGTTGGTAAAATGTGCGATGTATTTATGAATACCTACAAATTGAAGAGCTGTGCTGTCTGTTTGAGCTTGAAGCCCTTGATTATGTTAGATTGTTAGAAAATTATTTCATTATTATGTGGGATTCATTTGATATACATTAAATACTTTAAGTAATGCTGAATGATATCCTCCCTCAGTCCCTCATGTTCTCAGTAACTTTTTGAATTGAATGGAATGTCATTTTACCAGTATCCTTGTTTACCAGTCACTCTAATAGCATGAACTCTGTACCTACTACAGATGGATGCAGTCTATAGAATGCAGGAGTCTTCATTGTTCTACACCCTAATTCTGATGCCATGAGGTAATGAAACAGTGCTATTTTTCCTCAGCATTTCCATTTCTCATTTTATTACATTTAAGCATGTGAAGGAAGGGTTATAAATAAATTCATACATTTTAACATTTCAAGCATTGAAGAGTTGAAGCAGTGTATATAGTGTTGAGAAGTTGAGACAGTTGCACTGCTCAAAATCGGTCAGTAGAAATATGGCAGGCGGAGAAGGAAGGTATAGTAACTTAGTAAGGTTGATAGAACTCTGAAAGGCTGGAAAGCTGCACAAGGTATAGTAAGGTTTAGGAAATCTGGCAGGCTGAGAATACCAGCAGAAAGTAGAGCAAAGTTTAGAAACCTTGCAGGCTGAGAAGCAACAGAAAGTAGGTTTTCTAAGATTGGTAGAGACACTGGCAGGCTGATGGGAGAAGGTAGAGTATGGTTGGTAAGAAATCTTACAGGCTGACAAACAGACAACAGCGTAGTAGAGTACCTATTAAAGGTTAGTAGGAATCTGGCAGGTGTCAAGCTGACAAGTGGTGCTCTGGGAAGGTAGAGTAAGGTTGATAGGAAATCTTACAGGCTGACGAGCAGCAGAAGGTTGGGTAAGGCTGGTAGAAAATCTGGCAGGATGAGGGCAGCACAAAGTAAAGCTTGGTTAGGAGGAAATCTGTCAGGCTGAGAAGCAGCAGAAGGTAGAGTTAGGTTGGTAGGTAATCTGGCAGGCTGAGAATACCAGCAGAAAGTAGTAAAGTTTAGAAACCTTACTGGCTGGAGAAACAGAAGGTAGGTTTTCTAAGATTGCAGGTAGAGACACTGGCAGGCTGAGATGTAGGAGAAGGTGAGGTGGTTGGTAAGAAATCTTACAGGCTGACAAACAGACAACAGCAGAAGGTAAGAGTACCTATTAAGGTTAGTAGGAAATGGTAGTCAAGCTGACAAGTGGTGCTCAGAAGGCAGAGGTTGATAGGAAATCTTACAGGCTGACAAACAGCAGAAGGTAGGGTAAGGTTGGTAGAAATCCTGGCAGGATGAGAAGCAGCACAAAGTAAAGCTTGGTTAGGAGGAAATCTGTCAGGCTGAGAAGCAGCAGAAGGTAGTTAGGTTGGAAGGTAATCTGGCAGGCTACAGAATACCAGCAGAGAAAGTAGAGTAAGTTTAGGAAACCTTGCAGGCTGGTGAAGTAACAGAAGATATAGTAAGTAAGGTTGGTAGGACATTTGGCGCTGAGAAGCAGCAGAAGGTAGAGCACCTAAGCCATAAGGTTAGTAGGAAATCTGGCAGGTGCCAAGCTGACAAGCAGCAGAAGGTAGATTAAGGTTGGTAGGCAGGTAGGAAATATTAAGGGTGACAAGGAGCAGAAGGTAGAGTAAGCTTAATAGGAAATCTGGTAGGCTGAGAAGCAGCAGAAGGTGGAGTAGGTAATGATAGGAAATCTGGCAGGCTGAAAAGCAGCAGAAGGTAGAGAACTACTGAACTAAGGTTGGTTGGAAATCTTGTAGCAGCAGAAGGTATAGTAAGTTTGGACATCTGACAAGCGCGAAAGCTGCACAAGGTAAAATATAAGAATCAGGGGCTGCGTTCGAGGCCCGAGGAGCCCGAAGGGCCGAAGGGCCTGGTTACGCACGAACCTACAGTGCGAGGGCCGAAGGCCCGAGTTGGTGAGCCTGAGGACCCGAAGGGGTCCGAGGGCGAACGTTGACGGCGATTCTAACGAGAGAAATCTCATGTACTTCCCCACATTTCACGAAGAAATTTGGGCAATTTCCCGTTATTGGATTTCCACCAAAATCGATACGTCGCATGTTTGAGGGTCAAAGGTGCAACTGTCAAAATTTCAGATCAATTGGATAAAAAATGACCAAGTTATAACAACTTATTCACACCGAAATCGTACACGCGATGCGTACGCATCGCTGCGCTTGCCAGCCCCCAACTATATGTTTTCATGGATTCGCCGAATTTCAAAAATTTTTACGGTACGTTTCCGACGATCAAATCAATTGAAAATTGAGTTTCCGCGCCTTCGCTGTGCGCGCGCTCGGAGTTTAAAATTTGAGATCAATTCGTTCAGAATGGCTGAGTTATAACTACTTGAAATCGCCAAAATTGAGGTGTTCTTGTTAAAAAGGGTTACGACGCTGATACATATACGAGATGACGCTTTAGTGCAAGAAGTATACCCTATTTAAACGGCCATATCTCGGGAACGGTAAAAAGATACAGAGCTCATCGACCAGCGTTGGAAAGTAGAAGAAGGATAGAACTTACAAAAAATGCCCTTAAAAACTATTTTACGTCACGATAATGACGTCATAATGACGTCACAAAACTAAGAATTTCAAATCGCGATTTTCCCAAAATAGGCGTTTTTCAACGCAATTTTTCGGTATGAAGCTTTCGAGAATGGGAAAAATGCTCCTCTAGCGTGGGAAGGAAATTTAATGTACTTTTCAAAATGGTTGAAAAGTTCTAAGCATAGCATCATTGAGATATATGCGATTGTTTGAAACACTTTGACACGAAAAAATGCCAAAAATGGCAAAACTTGTGAAGCTAGTGGAGAGAACGGGACAACCCCAGAACTTCATCTTTGGATATGTTGTCGGTCATAGTCCCAATTAGCAATGAATGGGTCTCAGATAGCTTATCTAATTTTATGACAATTGTGACGTCATCAGTAATGCTAGGTAACGCGAATTTTACGCGCGATTTGACGCCAAATTTCAATATCTGGGCACAGAAAAGGGCAGATATTTTCCCAAAACCAAAAGGATTTGGTTGTGATGGTCCGCGGTTTTTAAGGCGTTCTTTACTGTAAACCCATGATATGAGAAAAGAACGTGACGTTAAAACTGCCGCAACCTTTTCTTGATGCATTAAAGTTATAACGTGAATGCTGTATATTGTGACGTTGCAGCAGTTTTAACCGTCGCGTTCACTCATATCATGGGTTTACAGTGAAACGCCTTAAAACCGCCGCGGACCATCACAACCAAATCCTTTTTGGTTTTGGGAAAATAGGATATATGGCAGGCCGAGAAGCAGCAGTAGGTAGAGTAAGGTGGGTAGCAGGGTGACAAGCAGCAGAAGGTAGAGAAAGGTCGGTTGATTATTTTGTTTTAAATTTGTTTATTTTGTTTTAAATGCGGCCTGACCTCGGCAAGTCACAAAAATGCAGCCTTATTTCTGTATATAAGTTGAATTAACACTACAGTTTATTTATTTTAACCTACTTATATTATTAAATTATTAATTCTCATTTCTAAATTGACAAGGCATTTACCAGTAATGAGGGCAAACATTATGTTGAATATTTTACCTAGGGTATTACCACCGCACGGTACAAGTTATTTATCATAACTAGCAAAACCCGCGACCTCCGGTCGGGTGCCTAGAAGATGACAGACTGGAGAGATCTGGTCCTGCTAGAAAGCAGTACCTGAGACCTCATATCAAAACATTCATAACATACTGTGAATTTGCTGAGTGAAGCTTACAATCCATATAGTCTAGTTAACCAGTGTCAAGGATCTAATTTCACGTCTTCCTGATACATTACGGAGTGGTGTCAGACCGGACAGACGCCAGACAAACATAATTACATAGATAAATATATATATGATGTGAAGAATTATATAGTAAGATACTTAGTCCTTGATGAGAGCTCTATTAACAGATTTTAAATTTGACTTGGTGCCTACCCTCAGCACATCCCAGATGCTTCATAATATATACTGTAACCCAGAGAAAAATATATGACAAGTTTTGTGCTGTAACAATTTATAATTGAATTGAATTGGAAATCTGGCTGGTTGACAAACAGTAGAAGGTGAAGTAAAGTTGAAAATCTGGCAGGAACTTTAAAACAGGCTAAGCTGTTATCTCACAATAGGATTATTAATAAGATGTACACTAAATCTATAATAATAATTTCAAAGTGTTCGTGCGTCTGTCTGTAAATGACTATTTAGGAAGGCATTTGATATTTTTTGATCGTTTTTTCGGGAAAGTCTTCACCCAATTAAGGGGATTGTTATTATTTAGAAATTTGAATGGACCATCCGTTGATTAGTTATTTTGCATAATAAATATCATGCGTTTACTAACGCTAATATATATATGTAAAGGCAATATTATATAGGTGATCTCAAATTACAAAGTATGTTATTGCTGCGGCATTTCGCGGAATATCTGTTATAATCCTCGGTAAGCGGTAGCGGTGATCCAATCACTTACACATTCCAAGATGAGGTCATGAAGCGCAGCTGTTGGCTGCTGGATACAAGATGAACCAAAGGTATCAGATTGATTGTTTCCGCAGACTTCGCGGGCAAAAACCTCGTTCATATATAATATGAAATATGAAAATGAGACTGGTAAAAAAAACTCGTAACTTGCTTTGTCCCCCTCTAACAACCAAATCTTTCACTCAGAGTATACGTGACATTGTAACGCTATTCTTCTTTTCTTCCGAATGGTCAATTCTCTCTTCTGCCTAAGTTGGGTACCGAAACCGCATGAAACCGGTTCAAACATCAATCAACATCCATTAAATGCACGAATATGCGATGGGATCACTGCAGGATGGGATCCGCAC
>WFMF01000932.1:0-24836 GCA_011033025.1 Beroe forskalii | reverse complement strand
TGTGCCCATGGAGTAACCTGTTACTAAGGGCCGCCCAGGCACTAACACGTGGATAATCCAGTTCCTGAACTTGGTTATTCTGAAGTAGTAAATGACAGGGTTGCAGGCGCAGTTCACAAGCACGCTCAGTACCTCACTGATGTTCCAGCTGAACCAGTACATGAAGGGGTTCTTGTACAGGGGGCCCGGGTAGCAACTGTTGTTCTGTGTGCACCCCGGTAGCGACATCGTCACAATCCACGCTACCATGTTGATGAAGTGCGGAATGTTGCAGATGATGTACGTCAGGGTAAAGATGATGATTGTCACTGTGGCTTGCTTCTTGGTGGAGTCCCTGGTGGTGCTCTTAGCAATGCCCAGGCCACTGGAGTTCGAAATGGACTTCTTCATGGTGACCACAGAGATCACGAAGCTGAAGAAGATTATGATGGCCGGGAGACCCAGGCTGGCGGTGTAGAGACTGGTGTAGGCGGTGCTGGTCGGCTGGTACCCGTTCTCGAAGCAGTACACCCCCGTCCTGTCCCAGGAGTAGCCCTCCTGGGAGCCAAGGCCGCCAGCCTCTGCGATGATGTAGACCAGGTATCCGTACATGGCGCCCAGCACCGCCTTCTTCTTGACGGACCTGAGGGGCCACATGAGCCCGATAGTCCGGGACACGCTTAGTAGGAGGACCAGGAAGACTGCGAACCTCTGCAGGGACTTGAAGACGAGTCTCCAGCCCGTGCAGACAGCAGTGAAGTTAAAGAGCACCCGGGCCCGGTGGGAGAGCAGGGACACCAGGACAGGGAGCTGCGTGAAGGCGATGCTAACATCGGCTAGTGCTACTGCGATGTAGAGGGACGCGGACAGACCCTTACGCAGGGAGGGGCGCGTGAAGTAGATAACAGCCAGCAGGTTACCCGGGATGCCTGGGGAGGAGTGGGGTTACTAGGGATGCTTTGGGAAGAGTGGATTTTACCAGGGAAGGCTGGGGAGATGGGGGGTTACCAGGTATGCCTGGAGAAGGTGGGGGTTACCAGGGAGGAGTGGGGTTACCAGGGATGCCTGGGAAGGTGGGGATTACCCGGGATGCCTGGGGAGGAGTGGGGGTTACCAGGGATGCCAGGGGAGGTGGGGAGTAACCAGGGATGCCTGGGGGGAGTGGGGGTTACCAGGGATGCCAGGGGAGGTGGGGAGTAACAAGGGATGCCTGGGGAGGAGTGGGGTTACCAGGGAGGAGTGGGGTTACCCGGGATGCCTGGGGAGGAGTGGGGGTTACCAGGGATGCCAGAGGAGGTGGGGAGTAACCAGGGATGCCTGGGGGGAGTGGGGGTTACCAGGGATGCCAGGGGAGGTGGGGAGTAACCAGGGATGCCTGGGGAGGAGTGGGGTTACCAGGGATGCCTGGGGAGGAGTGGGGTTACCCGGGATGCCTGGGGAGGAGTGGGTGTTATCAGGGATACCTGGGGAAGTGGGGGGGGGTTACCAGGGATGTCTGGGGAGGTGGGGGTTACCAGGGATGTCTGGGGAGGTGGGGGTTATCAGGGATGTCTGGGGAGGTGGGGGGTTACCAGGGATGCCTGGGGAGGAGTGGGGGTTACCAGGGATGTCTGGGGAGGTGGGGGTTACCAGGGATGCCTGGGGAGGTGGGGGTTACCAGGGATGCCTGGGGAGGAGTGGGTTGCCAGGGATGCCTGGGGAGGTGGGGGTTACCAGGGATGCTTGGGGAGGAGTGGGGTTACCAGGGATGCCTGGGGAAGTGGGGGATAGTGTTGAAAAGGGCTGAAAGTCTAAAAAGGTTGCATGTGTACTGGTTAAGAGACTATTCTAGTGGGTTAGGGCTTGGCATCAAGTTATAGTTTTTAAACCTACGGTAAAAATAAGGATTTATCTTCTTTGATATTGACGTCAATTTGATGGGTCACAATTCATAAATTCAAGTTGCATTACGAAATAAGTTACCTATTACTGTAGCGATGAGATAGACAGTAACGAGAGCAATGTCTCCCTTGAAAACGTAATGAGGGATGGCTTGTGAGGTCCAAGCTAGTGTAGTATGGTTCTCCAGTGTATCTACCATTTACCATACTGCAGAGAGGCGGGGTTTTAGGGGCAGCTTTTGCCATATAGTTCTTTGAAAACCTTGAACAAAAGTCTTCGAATTCTCCGGAAATAATTACGCACGAACTAACAAATATCAACAAAATAAATGTCATCATGGAAATTAGGGAAACAATATTAAGAAAATATTTAAAGGAATTATAATAGTTCCGGACGACCAACAATAATTCAAAGTTCATGCACCATGGATTCTGAATAATCATGCGTGTAAGTTACCATGGTAATGGTACCCGAGGAAAGGATGAAATAAGTGATAATTCTATCATCACATGAAAATGTGTTGATGCATATAATGAATATTCTATTTGAATATTATTTAACATGAATGGATAATTAATAGTGGTTTATTCGTACTTAAATAGAAGAATTCTTAAAGACATCAAAATTCTACAGAATAATGAAAATTTATGGAAGTATGGACTCGGCCAACCGGCAACCCTAGGCCTAGGTTAATAATTTGCTGTTGATTTTCATTAACATTGTTAGCAATTTGACAATAACATTATTTTAAAATTACAATATTGAGTAAGGTTTAAAAGTAACTTTGAAACTTCCCTCTTAGTTCATCCATAATTGAACTGGTTAAGACACCAAAATTCTTCAGAACAATGAAAATCTATGGACTCGGCCAACCGGCAAGCCTAGGTTAACAATTTGCTGTTGATTTTCATTAACATTGTTAGCAATTCGACAATGGCAGTATTTTAAAATTACAATATTGATTAAGATTTCAAAGTAAGTTTGAACGTTCCCTCTTAGTTCATTCATGAACCGGTTGGTTGGAGCAGACTCATGGAAGTATTGAAACGTGGTTCAATTTGGCTGGAAAATTGCAATATCAAGTGGATAAATAGCTGAAGACTCATGTGATTTTGAGCATGTGTTGACCATGATCCTAGCTAATAAGGACGTAATTTTGTGAGCTTGTAGACCATCAAACGGTGCATCATTCAGTGACAAACAACACCTGACACAATCAAAGGACAATGAAAGATAAATGGATGCTGCAGCTTTCAAAGCAGCTGCGGTAGCTTGTTAGGATGTTGTCAATAGTATTTTCCGGGGGAGTGATTAAATCCTGACTTACGAGCATATTATGTTGTCTTGACATGACAATCGTCATTCATCGGATCATGATATTTGCAAACAAGCTCCTCTCGAAGGAACGCTCCATAATATTATGTCTGGGAGACACAGCATATATTTTCTATATTTACGGAGAAATGCAGGACATCGTATATGGAAATGAAGGAAATAACATATGTATGCAGAGGAGAATGTTTGGCCGCACGCACATATATGTTTGAATGACTGTACAGCTGAACGAGTCGGTCAGGCTACCAGCCGATGTCGGAACACAAACAACACAACTGTCAGCCGGAAACCATTCAACCAGTCCAACCTTAGTCGGAGAAATTAGGGATCACGCAACAAGCAAATAACTTATGTACGGATGTTTCAAAGACAGTGATTACTGCCCGCATTTCCTATAACTGTTTGTCTGTAGATATTACAACCAAAACCCGGCCGACATAAGCCGTTTACTAACGGACTCTACTCGACCGTACATCACGCACAGTAGTTTAGAATGGCGTCATTATCAAGGTTTAGAGTGATTAACTGACGGCTAAGAAAACGCCTACTATTCCTCTGTGAAGTGCGTGCTTTAGAAGAGAAGTTGGACGGAAGGAGTCACATCTTCCGCTCGGGACTTTCTCATTTCCTAGTCCTGCCATCCGCAGTGAGCCGCTAACATTGAATACGGTGCTGAAGCTAATTGAGTTTGACTTGAGTTTGTTAACATCATTATCAGAATTCAAAGAGAAATATGATGACGCCATTAAAGCAGTAACATAGCTCAAAATGAGGGAGTTGATTACATCATTACCATAGTTCAATGGGGGTTGATGACCTTATTATAATAGTTTAATGGGGGTGGCATTCAACGACCTATTCTCCATGAAGCAGCAGCATTTGCTGCTCAATATAAGCGCTATCCATAATCCATATCATAATGAAGGATATTCTCTGGTCTTAAAATAGAAGACATAATATTCGGAAAACACACGGTATTAAAAACACAAATACAAAAAACACAATGCATTTTCATTCTAATAGTATTCGGAGTAGGTATTGAGGTAGATATGGTTATGTACCCATTGTTCATTCACGAAACCACCAAGAGGAAAAAATAATTTTATAGGGCGGAAGAGCCAGTACTGATTTTCTAATTTAAAAGTTTAATTAATATAAAGGGAAAAATTCAAATCAAAATAAGCTTATTAAGAGGGAGTGCAAATCAAGGCTCAGGTAGATAATATAGATCGAACGGCATGCCCTTAATAAAAGTGATCAATGATCAAACACCAAATTATAATGGGCGGAAAATAATCGCTGCCAGTCTGCCAAGATGAACTCAAACAGATGCTGAGATACAGGATAAATACTCAAAAGATTTATTTTAAACAACAATCTTCAGCGCGTTATTAGGAAAATATTCAAAATGTATTTTATTTATAAACAAGCAGTAAGCACGGAGAATTCCTAACGAAAACGTAAATAAAGGAGCTTTTTACTAGGAGAAACTCAACTCATTTCATCGGCAAGATCAGATAAATACGCAGTTCACTGTCATCAATTAACCATTTCAAGCTATGATAATGACGTCATCACAACCACCCTTCGTTAACATTATAAAAGCAGTTCATATGACAAAAGATATAGTTGAACAGACTATATTATGATTATTGTTTAGGCATTTTATGCCCTTTGTGCCCTGACGGTATAATAATTCAGTGTCACTGTGTAACGTAGGTTGACATTATGAAGTTATATTTGGCCCCCGTGTAAGCTGTTAGATGCTCCGAGCAAACGCTCTGAGGGCATTGAAAATATATATTATTGAATTTTAAACCTATTTATATTATCAAGCCAGATATGCAGCCATATGTATTTATTTTGAATTTGATAATTTCATTAAGAAGATTTCGATTACAAATTAGTTCCACTGAACATTAATCCAACATGCAACAGAGGCAAAGGTTATTATCTTTTAAGCTTATTGTTAGTAATTAGTATGAACTATGCTAGTTGAAGAAACAATAAATATCAAATAATAATCGGATAAAAATCCTGAGCGAAACAGTTAAATGTTAGTTCATGCACTGGAATAGAAATAACAATGTTCAGTGAAGATAATGTGAGAAAAGTTTGAAATAACTCAAAATATACTTCATGGGAAATGGAGGTTAATAGGGCGGTGTTTTCATAGCTGAGAGCGGTGAGCTGATGACGGAGGAGCACCACTTTTCCGCGCGGTTGAGTGTATAATAAGATTAAATAGTTCGTCCGAGTTATTTCAGGAAATGATCGGTGCCTTTGAGGTTCCACTTTGCGACTCTCAAACCGGTGAAAACGGCAAATTTGATACACTTATCTGAGCAAAGTGCCAGTCTGAAACATCTCATTTCGTATCAACTCGGCATAAATTAAGATTAAATTTAGGTAGATCAAAATATTTAGACATTTATGATTAAATTACAATATCAATGAAACATGAAATAAGTCTCCCTGTAATTTCGTGGTTGATAGATCTGTGATGGTTTATTTCTTAACTATGATTGTGAAAAATTGTATTCTAAAATACAATTCTTCCCACAATGCATCGAGACTCTTTAAACCGTGGTGTCTCGACCTTTTTGTGCGCGGCGTATTACGCCGCGCGTGGATGCTTCATCCAACTTATGTTACACCTGGGTGAGTAACATCAAACAATAAGAACCACTTAGACGATTTGCTGAAGGAGACCGAATCTAGAGATTCTGAAATCTTTTGATAGTTAGAAAAAGATTTGTAGGCGACTAAAAACCTATCAAAAACCCGGATATGTACCAAAAGATGGTAGCTATATCGTAATATTATATCATGAGACCAATGACCCAGGGTAGGAAAAGGACACAAGCAGGGATCTCAGGATAACGACCATCTTGGGAGAAAGAGGACAAAGATCAAGAAAAATAATATGGATCTAGCCATTATGATGATATAAATTGTATAAGACGGAATGAGATGATAAGGATATATAAGAGTTAGGGTTTGTAAATTTGGGAGAAAATGAGAGAATTTTTTGATTACTGATACACTCCGATTTATATCAGAATTCATCTAGTAAAATCATGCAGTTACTGTTAGTTGGCGGGCGACGCCGTTACCAGACCTTGAAACGTTCAATTGATGACGAGGGACTGCCTATCTGTTTGCCTAGTCACATTTTTCTATTGTTGTAACTGTTTCTTGAAAAGATGATTGCTAGTACGTGGTCGGTTCAAGGACTATTCAGTATTCAATGACTACTGATCTCTGCACAATGAAAACTATGGGGTTTATTGTTTCAGTTTACGTAAGGATCTCAATAGACATGAGCTATAGTAGTTATACCCACTCGAAAGGGAGGCCGCAGGAATCGAAAATCCGCAGAAAAGAGTCGAATCTGAAAAATTACAAACGATTGCCATTTCAATTTCAAAGGTGTGAGATCGCATATTTACGATGACTCATGCAGCTCGGTTAGAGGCTGAGTAATAAAGTGATAGAAGGTAACAGCTGGCTTCGCCCAGTTCTAGACTTCTAGACTCATATTAGACTATTCTCTGTCATGGATTTGTCATAAATACATAAACTTAGCAACCAAGCTTAATCATAATTTCATGGAGTGTTCGTGATGAAATGATAACTCACAATTTACTAACCATAATCTCACGACAGATTTCATGCATGGCACGAGCCTGTCCATCCATCTTAAATCAGAAAGACCATTTTAAAAACACAACTGCTGCGGAAAAGATCAAATGAAATCAGCAAAAAATCGGTTAAAAATCATCAAAAATATGAGGTCATCAGGGAAGCACGTATTCTCACTTCATGACGGCCATTCGAGCAGCGCTGGTGTCATGCTCAGTGACAACTCCACCACGATTTCAGGCATCGTGCTAAACTCCTAAACTAAACTCTTAAACTGTATTCTTTAGAGTTAGATCATGTCTAAACGAATCATATATTTTCTGAATGGTAAGATGTTTCAATCCGCGGTTTGGCAACATGCTGAACTTCTAAAATTGATACGTCACACCCTAGAGTGTCACACTCAAGCGTCTTTACCAATGGCAATCCTAGTTCGCTTAAGAAAATAGCACAATTTGATACAGTTCTCTTATCAAATAAAGATAAAAGTTCAAAGGAAGAGAAATATGAACAGTGAGTTCATGGAATTGCAAGGCCAGATAACCACTAGAAATATTAGTCCACGCGTAATCATTGATTGGCGGTTTCAGTTGGTGCCATTACCATATACCACGGTTTGATGCCACGTTGAACCACCTAAATGAGCATGCTTGCTATTTATCAACCAGACTTCACAGGACTCCCACAGAAATACAGTCCTGATATTCTCACGATTAACTGCGTTTATCCGGGGTGAAACGGAGAAATATCCTAACAATTCTGCTATTTTCCTCCCTGATATGTTCAAATAGAGCGTAAATCATTTCACTATACCCAGGAAGATGATCATTGAACACTATATCCCAGTCACAGTTTCGTAAATTGAACCCTATAATATTCTAATATTTGAAGTCAAATATATTGGAATAATAAGGCAAGGGCTTTAACTCCTATACCACACGATCATGAACCATGGGAAACGGTCATCGCATATGCCGCATATAATAATAATATTACGAGAATATGAGGCTTGCGAAGCTCCATCCCGGCACATCACATGAATCGTAGAGTGTGCTCCTCTACATGCCACATGATTCGAAGTTAGGTAAAATAATAATAAGACTTCTTCTCCTTCTATGACTGGGAGTCCGGGATGAAAGTAGTCCCGGAAGCTCTGTTAGGGGGATGAGTACCATGTGGCAAGCGACGAACAGGGATGCTTCCTTCAGGGAACTCGAAAGCCGGAGCGGGAATGATAAGCGGCGTTGGCGTCATAAAATACTGTATTTGAGCCATTATAATGATTTCACTCGCAGTCGGTTATTGGAGACCAGCAGCCACACCCAGCACTCTATAGCCTGCCTTGTCCTATTACCTCGCTGACCGTGATTATTCATTTCCGTTTACATATATATATATATATTATATGTGAACTAATCGTACTCCGTAATACTTAGCCCGAGTTAAGTCTATCTAATTTGTCCGAAGGTCATTCAAGCACTGTGTGTACTTGAGGTGTACGCCAAGGGTTGCAGTTCAGACGATATATAAGTCATGTACGAGATGAGAAGCACAAGCAATCATAAGTTAGGTTTTACGGTATGTAGGATACGTCACAGTTGGAGTCTTAGAGAGATTCAGCTCGATTGGAGAGGAGGTTCAGCTCGATTGGAAGGGAGGTTCAGCTCGATTGGAGAGGAGATTCATCTCGATTGGAAGGGAGGTTCAGCTCGTTCTGATCGCTGTACAAGTCAGGCACGCTATGGATGCCATTGCTTTGTAGGTATTTGAGTATTTAGTTCATCTCCATGTAAACCTCCAAAAAGCTTCAAGGGATTTATAGTTTCATAGGTCAGCACTGTGCACGAGTCAATAACCCGCACGAAACACCGAAACAGGCGGTCCAACGTCATCAACTCTATGCTATGATTATGACGAAAAAGCCCGTAGCAAGACATGATCGATGTTATTGTTAAACTAGCAGGCCCGTTGGGCCTGCTAGAATAATATGTAAATGATGGACCTGCTAGAATAATATATAAATGGATACATAGCTCACTCGGCGGCGCTTCGCGACACCTCTTTTGCAAATTTTGAAAAAAGAACGGAATATTAAACCTTGTGTAGCAATCCAATTATTAACTTAAACGAAATAATGAATTTTATGAGGGAGCAGAGTGCAAAGTAGTTCGGTCAATCTTAGTCGTGCTAAACCATGTGCGTTTTGTTCCGTGTTGATTGCAAGAGGCTGTTTATTCTGATAACTGATATTGATTCTCAGACTGACTTGCTGTCATTGGACAACTTTGTTATGATCACATTGATCCAGGCCAGGAATGGTCTTCGTAATCTGCTAATTTATCCGACTCGGTTAAATAGAACTTTTGTAAACCTTAAATTGATCTTTACGGCTAATTTAAAACTACATTTACGCCAACCGAGCATTGATTATCGGCCGACCTCTACCGCAGTTCTTTTTGAAAACCATCTATCTGGATTATATTCGAGTTATGTCCATCTTGAGATCTTGAATTTGAAGAATGTCAAATGTTCAAAAACTGCAGCACAACATTTAACAGGCAAAGCACTCTCAAAAACTGATTATCATCTGCACGTGCGAATATTGGTTTCCATAGCAACGGCGCCTCATTTCTCCCTTTTGCCTTTGTTTCTCTTGATATTTACTTGGCAAGCTCAAATTTAATGGTGTGCGCCCGCACAGACAAACATTATTCACGTGTGAATTCATTTTATGTTAAAGATAAGCTGAGCACACGAAATTTGATATTTTGAGCTCTTAAAAAACAGTCGAGCAGTTACAAAGTCAGGTAAGCTGTAGATAGCCCTTGCTGTGAAGCAGCTTAAATATAGGACATCGGTTGCAGCCACTACCCCACTATAGTCAGTAAAACTTGGATTGTAATAAAATGAGAGATTTTAGAATGAAAAACTCAAAACAAAAAGACTGCAGTTCTATGAATGAGTTTTAATTACTTTGAGTGTGCGTCTACCATATTAAACCATTTGATGAATACATAATGGGGGTAAAGATGATCACTGATTATAGTTTAAAAGCAAAATCTGATGTCAATTACCCAAAGCACATAATTGGACACCAACCCCAAAAATGACCAAATGAGCTGATGACGTATTATTTAAATTCTAAAGCCCTCTACTCTTCAGTCTTCAATCTACATCCCGTCAGCAACGAGATTAGCTTCGGCTCTTCGGGATATCATAAAAACAGAAGATGTCAACAAAACAAGTAGATGTATGGCACATATATAAGTCAAATAATCAAAATATGAAAAAGTAACAAGTTCACACGAACGTTATTATACCTAATATCTGACACAACATGAAATTAATTAAATAAGAAATATGATAAAATTAATGATTTTTGTTAATTTTTTGTTGGTCTGTCACGAAGAATTACTTGTCTCAATCGCGCTTGAAATTGGAGAAAAGTAAATGATTATTTCAAAGAACAACGTATCAGAGAAAGGGAGCTGCTTTGGAGCAGATAGTTCATACAAATAATTTCAATTTTCTTGTAGGTATTTCGCGACAGATCAGCTTTTAATTCGTGGTTATAGCCCGATTCTGATACTCTGATAGGTCCAACGTCGCGTCATTAGTGAATTCACAAATTTACCCCAATTATTTGCAGTAATGGAATATTTATCAAATGGAATATTTAAAAGTTTAAATTGGTAAAAAGTTAAAAAGCCATATTAAAACTCCATAAATCATTTTGGCAGAACAAAAGGAAATAAGTGGATGAAGGAATGGGAAAAAGTCATGAGTGCTGTATGAGAGGAGGGTTTTAGACAGAATGAGTCTAGGGAACCAGGAAAATCCGAAATTAAACGAACCTACCCATTATGATATATTGGCTAGATAGCCGCATCCCGAAATTTACAGAACTCTCACGGTAATTCATCCGGAAAACGAGCATGTTCTACAGCCTTTCTAAAGGTAATACCGTACAACTGAATAGGCGCTTCAGAGTAGCGTCATTATCCTAACTCAGCCTGGTGAATTACTGAAATAGTGACATATTCTCTCCATTCCTGCCATTGGCTGATGGAGAGAAGGAAAACCTTGCAATAGAAAAACTACCGCATGTTTTCTGACATTAACGTGAATAATTCCAAACAGGCGCACGTGCCAATTACCAGCTGACTATTACAATAGATAAGTCACTAACGTTAAGTTCTTTTAATTGAGGAAATAACGCTAAATAATACCAATTATTATAAGTTAAACAGGCTTTGAAATTGGAATACTGCAAATGGAATTGTAAATTTGTAAGGTCACGCAATCATAGAAGTTAGCACACGTACTCTGGTTGATTGAGAATGACGTGGTTACTGGTCATTAATGTTTACAATGGCGTGCCACTCAACTGCCTAATTTTGTAATTGACTCACAAACTCATGAACTCGTTCAAATTAAATTGTAATTAGTAATTACTGCGCGTTATTTAAAGAAATTTCTAACTGTCGACATTATCAGGGTAAGGGGTATTTTATTAAACATGGCAATTATTTAAGTT
This sequence comes from Beroe forskalii, assembly GCA_011033025.1. Taxonomy (NCBI): domain Eukaryota; kingdom Metazoa; phylum Ctenophora; class Nuda; order Beroida; family Beroidae; genus Beroe; species Beroe forskalii. Next base: position 13,459 of record WFMF01000932.1, on the reverse strand, counting down.
TAATTAATAATGTATTAATTACATGTATGTATTAAACTATGAATTATCGATACAACGTAAAATTACTACATTGTTTAGTAAAATTGGCAATTACTAAACAAATTAAAATTGTTGTTATGAAATTGAACTGATAAACTAGGGAGGCCTTTTATCTATTCTCACTACTTTACTTAGCAACCTTTTTCATCGGCAACATGGACAAAATTAAGAAGTTTTAAACCACATTTTAGGATGCACAAGTTAGAATGAGGCAATTCAAAGGCAATTTAAGTGCAGTACGTGCCTTGCAGATAACGGGGAGGTTAAATTCGGGTGGCCGCCATCTGGCACTATGCGTCCTCCGACTATGGTTGCCTGGGACGAATGGGCCATCGACGGTATTAACCGTAGATACTAAAAGCAGGAACTAGCGAAACCACCCCGAAACAAGCCGAAACAAGCGGAACGACCCGAAACCACCCCGAACCAACCCAAAAACCTTCCGAAACAAGCCGAAACAAGGCGAAACGAGCCGAAACAACCCGAAACAGCCCGAAACAAGCGAAACAAGCGAAACAACCCGAAACAAGCGAATCAACCCGAAACAACCCGAAACAAGCAGTTTTGCATTTTCCACTTGTTTCGGCTTGTTGTGGGTTGATTCAGCTTGTTTCGGGTTGTTTCGGGTTGTTTCGGGTTGTTCCAGTTTTTAGTAAAATTTTGGCTTGATTCGGGGTTGTCTCGGGTTGTTTCGTGTTTTTGCTGCCATATCAAGCGAAACAAGGCGAAACAAGCGAACCAACCCGAAACAAGGCGAATCAACCCGAAACAAACGGAAAATGCAAAACTGCTTGTAGTTCATGTCGATTCGGCTTGATTCGGGTTGATTCGCTTGTTTCGGGTTGATTCGCTTGTCTCGGGTTGATTCGCTTGTTTCGAGTTGATTTGCCTTGTTTCGGGTTGTTGTGAGTTGATTCAACTTGTTTCGCCGAAACAAGGCGAAACAAGCCGAAACAAGCCGAAACAAGCCGAAACAAGCGAATCAACCCGAAACAAGCGAATCAACCTGAAATTTCGCCTTGTTTCGGCGAAACAAGTTGAATCAACCCACAACAACACGAAACAAGGCAAATCAACCCGAAACAAGCGGAATCAGCACAGAAAAAGGCAAATCAACCCCAAACAACCCGAATCAACACGATAAACTGTGAATTCAAGGAAAGCCCATGGTAAAAGTTTGTATAACTGTAGTACTGTATTAGTAGCTTGACTTCCATCCCTCCAGCATGTTGCAGAGTTGACACTGACATGGGCTATTTCACTTCTTGTGTGCAAGTAAGAATTTAAATTCCTCATGGATATGTCTTGTGTCCACACTCCACGGCCCCGCTCAAATATAGCATCCCCAATCCATACGTGTATCAATTTATAATACCTGGAGAGCGAATTTTGGGGCAGATTTTCTATTCTGGGCAATTACTTCACTGCGATATATCCATTTAAATCCAATACCTATTCATTCTCGGGAGCTTTTTTGAGAAATTTGCTCTTCTAGAAAGGAAATGATGAAAGTTTGAGTATAAATCTTCAAAGAATTTTAAAACGAACGGAAAGTTCTTGTGGCAAAAAATGACTATCCAATGCAAGAGCGGGGTTTGGAGAAATAACAGCACTATTATATCACTACTAACATGGATTGAACACTGAGTTTGCCTTAAAATCGTAAATCAGGAACATGACATGCATTAATGACTTGTGGCAGCTTGAGCTACGAAGTACGAGCCCGACGGCCAAGTTCAAGCTCGTTACTGATATGTATCTTCATAAATCATAGGGCAGAGGCATCAGATTGTAAAATAAGTTGAAAGTGCAAAATAAAGAAAGATCCTCAGTGGCCGGGTAATTGCATATATGGTGGTTTTAATCTACAAGAGAAATAGGAAAATAGGTAGTAAAAACATAAGAATTTGTTTATTCTTGTAGAGAAAATCCTCCAAACTGGGGCTACAGCCTACGGCAAACTACTTAAGCTGTTACTTTCGACCAATGAAGACCCATAAACGTTAGAGCTAAGGCAGTCACACAAGCTCCATGAAAGAGTAAAGGAGCAAAGGTGCTTTGAACTTTTGAAACCATGCATGGTAACACTTTTTTGACCCATAACGTTCTTAAAACAACGTTATGATTGCATCACTTTACTTGGGCCCGAATGTGCAAATTCTGATCCATTAAAACAATCATAATGTAATTCACAACGAAACATCTGACATTTGTTTGAAATGATGGAAGATTTTGCCGAGGGTAGCACCGCACACAAATAATAAGTCGCACACGAACAATATGCCCCTGACACTGTCAGTGACAGTATAAATTCTTGCGCCTATTGTTCGCGCGCGACGCATAACATGCCCGGGCAGGTTCAGCGGCAGTAAGGGAAATGTCGCAAATGTGTCATTGGTTGCGTGAGAATCCTTCATTTCGTTGCAGTACAGTAAGTTCATTGCTCATACGGCCCGTGCACTTATCTCCATCGCTTTCATGTAATTCGACCGTACGTTCGTTCATCTTATTCACCTCTATGTCTTTATGTGAAAATGCAAAAACTCGAGAAGCATCTCTAAATTGGCATCTCTATGCCACGTAGCCCAGTAAATTCGCCAGGTAAACTTGAATGAATTGATATCGAGAGGGACAATTTCCGAATTGATTCGAGTGTTGTCCGAATTGGAGTCGTGTCATTTTGAGACTAAAACACGGATGACGATGATACTGATAATACGAACATAAGTTTTAGTAAATGTCATAACTTTAAAGCACCAATTCATGAGTTGTATAGTCAAACATGAATGATAACTGACCCGCAAATAATTTTCTCCATTACGAATTGTGAGTTGCATTTCATTTTGTTGCAAATTAAGGGAATAACATGATTAATTATAATGATTAATGACGTTGCATTTAAAATGATCATTTTTACCACGAATAAGGATATCATTAGTATCATTTTGTTGTCAGCTTGAGAAAGATCATAATATTCATAATTTGATGACTGTTAGCAAAACAAGACTGTTAAGTACCGTGCCTTAATGAGTTAACGAGTGATAGGAACCTGAAAACATTCGACATCTCGAGTGATTACGTTATTATGTAATTATCAGTCAGACACAGTTGATCAGTTATCAAGAATAGGGTGGTGATGAATGGTCAAAATAGATAACGTAGCCAGGGTATTTTATCTACATACTACAGTACGGAAGTGCTAATAAGGATCCGCAGTCAACTCTAAATAGTTAGTTGGAAAGGGAAAAATAGAAAAATAGAGATCTGTGAGATCAGGATATGCATAATATACAAATATGTGCAGTGTACGCAGAGTTTCACAGTTGACAGGTAAAATGAGCCGAATGAGTTGGGATTGGAATAATAAAGTCGCTTATCATGAAAAGGAGATACAATTATAAGTTCATAAGATTTGTGTATACACATCTCTAAGAGTGCCTAGATAGCTAGATGACTAGAAGAACATATTTCTTGACAAACTGAATATCAATAAATATCCTATTAGTTATGTCCCATAATTATACGGGTTGATTCACCTTGACTCTGACGCTTATTCCGGATTGATCATGGCCATTTCAGATTGATTCGGCTCGTTTCGATATTGATTCGGGTTGAATCGTTTGATTCGGTTGATTTACTCGGAAACAAGCCGAAACAAGCGAAACAAGCTGAAACAAGCGAATCAACCCGAAACAAGCCGAAACAAGCGAATCAACCGAAACAAGCCGAAACAAGCGAAACAAGCCGAAACAAACGAATCAACCCGAAACAAGCCGAAACAAGTGGAAAATGCAAAACTGCTTGTTTCGAGTTGATTCGCTTGTTTCGGTTTCGCTTTTTCGGGTTGAGTCGCTGTTTTGGGTTGATTCGGCTTGTTTCGGGGTGATTCGGCTTGTTTCGGGGTGATTCGGCTTGTTTCGGGTTGTTCCAGGTTTTAGTAAAAAATTGGCTTGATTCGGGCTTGATTCGGGTTGTTTCTACTGTCGTATCAAGCGAAACAAGGCGAACCAACGAAATCAACAAGCGAATCAACCAAATAAGCTGAAACAAGCCGAAACAAGCCGAAACAAAAGCCGAAACAAGTGGAAAATACAAAACTGCTTGTTTCGGGTTGTTTCGCCGATCTCGCTTGTTTCGGCTTGTTTCGCTTGTTTCGCTTGTTTCGCTTGTTTCGGGTTGTTTCGGCTCGTTTCGCCTTGTTTCGGCTTGTTTCGGAGGGTTTTTGGGTTGGTTCGGGGTGGTTTCGGGTCGTTCCGCTTGTTTCGGCTTGTTTCGGGGTGGTTTCGCTGGTTCCTGCTTTTAGTATCTACGCGGTATTAACTTACCACTCTACACCATGATCGTGCGTCGCTTCAGTCGTCAACCCACCTTTTAATCCAGACCAACCCATTATACTGATCATGATTCTCATTATTTGACATTGGCCGTAGAAATATTACATTTCTTTTGTATTCAGCAACTCGATGGATTGCCCAGGGCGCGTGACGAAAGACCAGAGTGAGTGACGCCATTATCATGGTTTACAATGGTGAAGTGGTGAGATGTCCGACTGGCTAGTCTTCAATCGTGGGTATAGAATTAATCCTTGATAATACAAACCATATGTGTGTTATTGGCATATACGTTCATGTCTTTGGGGTTAGGAAACCAGCATCCGAATTGAAGGAACTGCAATGCCAAACAAATTCAAAGCCATAATGGGTGCTTCGTAGGTTGATATTCTATAGTTGCTATTTCAAAAACTACAAAGTTGCTCGAATGTATCCGATTGAAGTCCAGCACAGCTGTGTTTTCAAGGACCCGTGTTGTATATAATGTGACCTCTGTGGCAGTCATATACGATCAATGCAAGGAACGTACTGAGTGCAATCAGAGATCAGTATAATAATCAAGAAATAAGTGTAATCTAGAAATCAGTGCAATCAAGAAATGAGTGTAATCAGGAAATCTGTCTAATAAGGAAATCACAGCAATCTGTAATCAGGAAATCTGTCTAATAAGGAAATCGTGATCCAGATGCGGTCAGAGCAATTCAGCACATGAATCACACTTATGCGAAATATTCAGTTATAACATGTGCATATGAAGAATATGTTTATCATTTAAGTAGTTAAAATAATATTTCATGTCTAAACATATTATTTTAAATTATCACAAGCTCGTGTTACCATATTTATTTTAGTATTTTGTCAATTAAACTAAGAATTTAATTTTAAGTTGAATACGGGCTGCTCGCCAACCCAAGGCCGTGGGAGGCTTGTCAATCTGTCCCTAATTATGACGAGTTGCATCCTTGCTTCATGATTGCTTTTCTACCGATGGATATCATCCGGATCCTGCAGAGCTACAAACTATGTGTGGGATTGCGTGATGACAATCACACTGGCAGGAGCCATGTATCGACTATCTGTTTACTCTTGGTAACACTGTGATACATGGACGATTTATATCATTTTCTGAAAGCAGACAGCGCTGCAGTTGCAGGAGAGCAGCTAATATGAAAACAAACATGTGATTATTGCTGCAAGTCTGGGAAAAGTACTTCAATTTTATAATTTGTAAGTTCAAGGATTTGCTGCATCACTTATACACAGGACTAGCGCTGCTTCCAGAATTTGCATCAACTGAATTCTGGAAAAAGGTTATAAAATTTAAAGGGTTGAGCCATACCGCATGTGGATTCCGGTGTGGTGATGTAACTTTTATCAGTTTTATGACTTTCAGCACGTTAACGTAGTAACACTCGGTGTCAAGTTTACGAAAGCTGATGAAACCGACCTAAACCTCTAAAGTGAAACATTGTAAAAACGTCTGGTTGGATAAGTTGATTATGTGGAAGTAGCATAGAACATGGTAAATTGAGAAAAGCAAATAAGTTTTTAATTTTACAACGTTCGAAGAAACAGAAAGTTGAAATAAAATTTCGACACAAATGTGAATTTAAAGCATTATATCACAATTTACGAATTTAGGTCATTGCAATTCTAAGGGCACCTGGTTCCCTAAACATTCGGGCCCCGGACACTTTATAATGTGGCTAGTTTGACGTCATCAACAGACCACTTTATACAGCGTTCTCAAATCATAATGCGGTAGTTCCCATCATTGCAATGTAGTGGAATGAGTACTGAGGTTCCTAGGCCATCTTCGTGTTTGGTTTTAAATCGCTATTTTTAAAACTACAGATAAACTTCCAGACGGAATTCCAACGTTGAAGTATGAAAAAGTCCGACGAGAACTAAAGTAACATAATGTCCATTTTAGCTCATTGTGGCTCTCGAGAAAACACATACAAATTGTTGTAGACTACCAGTGAAGATGGTCTCATTAAGCGAGGTCTGAGCCACAGGGAAATCTAACAGACCTGCACATATCCCAGGGAAAACCCCCATGATTCCTACATAAACCCCACATCCTAATAACCTTCCAGAGTGGTTCGCTGGCGCCGTTCTCTCGACAGAATCTGTGGAATTCCCGGTATACTAAGGCGGGGAGAAACTTGAAGCATAGAAGCATGCTGGGAATTTTCATTTCCGTGGAATCTGTTGAATGAGCGGCTGAGATTTACACAGCCTTTTAGTACTGTATAACTCACCATTTCAGGGCCATTTTACGCTAGATTTGCTGGAAAAGACACAGATCAAGGGACACTGATCATGAGCAAAATAGCAGCTCATTTTCCAAATCACAGCGTCCACATTGTAAAATTGTAACGCAAGTCTCAAAGGGTTTGCTGAGTAGTCTCATGTGAAAGGTTGACAACCACGATATGGGGCTTATAATAAACTCTGCCAGCAGTATGCGATTGCAGAAACACCCAACACGAAGGGCTATTTGATTTCAAGAATTAGTGGAAATTCAAATTAGTTTCAAACGAGATAGCGTACTGCATACCGAGCGTTTTCAGGCGATGATTTTTTCAAATTCTTTGAACGTTATTCGGCAAAAAAAATTATACGTTCGCAAATTTACAGAGGTAAGAAATATTCAAAAACCTTATTTTCGGAATTCTTGAATCAAATAACATATATGGACAACCGTAGTTGTAAATATGGACTACTAAGTAGTAAGTACTGTAGACGATCTAAAGTAAATCTTAACATGAATATTTTAACATGAATATTCAATCATAATTTACAAAGAAATAATGCTCAAATTAGCACCACGTGGAATGGGCTTCACGAAGTCTCGCATGCACACATCTGCCAAATTTATCCATTTCAAGATTTCAAGGCGACGGTAGATTACTTTAGTTTCCCCACAGTATGCCTCATGGCCCGGCCAATATGCGAGCAGATTATCCTACAAATCCTGTTATTAACGCTCATTTATTGGCCAAATCTCAACGCGCAGTGGGTATACAATATGCCGCCGATATCAAGTCGCTGTATCATGTGGCATTTTCAGGCAGATACATGCTCAGACGCCACACACATAATACCTGCTGTATCCTGCTGTACGATGCTGCGGCAAATTATAGTTAGCAAATAACGTGTAATCACAGAAACGTTTATGTGTAAGCATATATGTTATGTAGTCATAAATATACAAACAAATCCATGGATATGGCTGATAACGGCAATAATTCTTTTGCAGATATATAACAAGGACAACGTAGGTATTCGGCTATTTGCTGAGCTAGAATGGGCGTGTTGATCAATTATTATAGAAGGTGATGGCTTCATGGCATTTTGGATATAGCTGAATAGTCTGCAGAATGGCATTGCACAGATTGCACAGAATTTTCAGGAAAAGAAAGTGCAGAAGAAACGGTTTCAAGTCAAATCTTGTAAAATTTACATTTGAAATGAAATACTTATTGCAAATATAGAGTATTGACGCATTTACCGCTAACGACCCGTCGATTTAATCAAAGGCTCCATTAAAATCGTTTTTGATGGGCAAAACAATAAAGCACACAGGTGCAATTTCTTCAGAATCCTTTGAACACTGAAGAAAGTAACTCAGTAACAGAGCCCACAGCATTGAACTATTGAAGCATTGAAGAGGATCAAGGTATATCGGTTGGCGTCACGCAGGTTACTGAACATCTCCATATGGTCCTTAAAATGGAGATCAAATGACACCAGCATGGAACTAAGAACTAGCAGGTCTCATGGGCGGAGTAACTAGAAACACAGCATTAGTTCGTGAAGTCAACGTATCATACCTATGTTTTCATGTAGCCTTTTGCTATTAATATGAAAAAGATATTTTTAGTTCGAGAAGAGTTACAATCAATGGAATTTATTGGCAATTCGAATTTTATTCAATAAGTCAATAATTAAATTCTTATCGACTGAAAAAAGCTACATTACAAGTATTAAACGAATAGGACCGTTAAAGGATATGAACGACAATGTCGAATGTTTTAACTTAAATGGTAACCCGATTTATTAAAAAGTTATTTCGAGTTCAAATAAACTCTGGCTAAATACCATTTTTTAAGATCTCGAATTCAGCCCATTATGCTGTCTGTCAGAAACTAACCATGCCACAAAGCAAATCACCTATGATATAACAATAAAACGAGCCTTAGTTCAACAATTTATTCTCTATTCAGGACTATTTCGAGAGGCATCCGTGCACTATAGCCATTGGGCGTGATCAGAATTTAAATATGTGGCTGTATATGGTCCGCGATATATATTTTTGAGCAATCCAGAAAAAAAGTTTAATAAATCGATGAAAACACGCCGAGAAACATATATATGAGTGATTCAGAAATCACTTACCAACCCTACAACTCCTGACTCTATAAAAGTATAAGTGGTATCTGTAACTGCGTGGACATGGCAAGCTTTTTACTTTCTGTCGGCCGGGTGTCTCCAATATTCTGCAGCTCATAACATCTTGTTTCGTGGGATTTCAGGAAAACTTCGACCCAGAAGTCTGGAAATTAGTCGGCCTAACCATCGATTTCCGAGGGAATGAATAATTTTATTCAGTAGGAATCATTTGAAGGAATCATGTTTATATAACTTTTTTTAAGAAATTTCCGGAGGAAAAACGATGAAAATTGGATGAAAAAAGGGTTAGACTATAAAACTGTCTACAAAAAACTAGTGAAATGATATAGTTTATGCCATGGTGATCTAACATGTACTGACTTATATAATTGAGGCAATGGCCGCGATACACGGGATAAGAGTAGTTTAAAAGTCCACAGTCTGTGACACAGACCGGAAAATCATCTACAGCGGCCATTTTCTGTAAAAATGCATCGCGAATAACGTAAAACATATTATAACATATAGCAGACCAAATAATACGACAGTATGAGCGTGGCTCAAACGAGCAACTTTATTCCTTTAAGCCCATTTTAACTTATCTTAACCCATTTCTACCTATTTTAGCCTTAACCTAACCAATTTTAGCCCATTTCAACCCACTAAACCTATATTTTAACTCCATTTCAACTTGTTTTAACTCATTTTACCCAGTTTAACATAATATGCTAGCCCATTGGAACCTATTTCAGCAAGCTAAAAGTGTGTTTCTGGGACAATTGAATTTCGATGATAGTCAGTTCAAAATCTATAAGTTGGGCATATTAAAGAAAAATTTCAAAACAATCTCCCAGCATCGAATGAACTAAGGAGTAAAGATATACTGCACAATGAATGGAAGCTGTCGAAGAACACCTAGCCTGAACAAACGAGCTAAAAATTTAGTTGTGAATTCTTTAAGTCCGGTATTATGAAGTTCAAGTAGCCCAGAACAGAATTTGAACTCATGCGAGAAATTTATGTCGACCGGAGCACTAACTGGTGTTAGAGACTAACAGCACACAGGTCCGTAAATTCATCATTCAAAAGCGAGACTCAACTGCAAAATTCAAATAATAGTGTTCTTTAATTAATTAGGTGTTATATTGAAGTAGGGAACGAAAGATATAATTGAATTTATAGCAACTCTTAAGCAGAGTCAAAACAAGATTTGAGTTAATTAATCAATATCATGATCCGTGATAGATGAGAATTTTAGAAAATTTCTCTGATCACTGAAAGATTGATCAAAAGTCCATCTACATTCGATAAGCTCTAGTTAATAAATCTCCGAAGACAAAAAATATGTCGCACGGTGTCATCAAGTCAACACTCTGAATTCTGATAATGAAATCACGCTGTGTTACCAAGAACTGCATTCGTTAGACCACAGTTATTAAAAACCGCAATCAGGACAAGATCACGAGGATTGTCATTCAATCAAGAGAACAATCACAATTATGACATCGAAGCAATCTTAAGATGAGATTTAGCCACCATGACCAATCACTTGCGAGAGCGATAAAAGTAGGCGATTTGATATCATCAATTTATGATTTGTATAGGCATGAAAGTCACGCTATTCTTGTCTGCCTACTATTATAAAACATCTTAACCATCACTCCATGGACTCACCACGAGAGATATGCATTAGTGGACCAGGTGGTCTGAATATATTAGAGGGCTAACTATCATATGGTTTCATAAAACAGGGCGCTTCGAGAACCTCGGAGGATTTGAATTAGACTAACAGTTTTAGTTAGCCCCGCCCCTACTGTGATAGACACAATCATTATTTATCGTTTCGATAGAAGCACCGCAAAGAAAACCACACGTGGAGGCTTGGGAACAGCGTTTGTTGCTGTTTGATTGGGCACTTTAAAATAGCATCTGCTACTGTACCAATAGTCTTATAGCTGCTCTTGTAGCTTTGGGGTCGCACATAGAATATTTTAGAAAATTGATTATATCGCATCAAAACCGACAAAAAAGTACAGATAGGTAGAGTTATTTGGGAATGACCGTTCCAGCATAAGGGCATGGCTAGGAATAAGCAACCCTACATTACCTGGGCCGTACTATCTCCGAGAGATGGGATGGTCACCCAAGAACAAGCCATAAAATCTGAATTCAGATCGTGATGACTAATAATACATCGCAGCCATACAAACCGTGGTTAATCTTCGTAGAATTCCGTGAGCCATACCCATGGTATTCTGGATATATTCAGTTTAGATCTCGCATATTACACATATTATAAGCATATATCCGAAGTTAGATTAGAAGTTAATCCTGTCACATGCATGGAATTTTTCACACGGCCCCAATGATGGGCCAGGTCCCCAGTAGTTTTCAAAGATCCTTCTAGATAAAATCAGGGAGGATCTTCGACTCCTCAAGTGTAATGACATGGTCTCGATTATAAAATATAATGTCACTTCTATTCTCACTCTTACCTCCAAATAAAAATCAAAACAAATACATTTATTAAGAAGGTAAATTTTAAGAAAATAGAAAAATGAGGAGTTCGAAAAAAATACCAAGTTTTTTGTCCACATAACGTTGACGTTGTTTGTCGTTGGGTTTTAACCCGACACCAAACAGCTGTTGAGTACGTGGTTTCATACGGCAGAATATTTAATTCCGATTACATATTATATTGTCGAGAATAAATATTCCTGAACAAACCAAATGGTGCATCACTAATCCAGTAATTAAATGGTCGGCATGATACTCTTATTATACCTATTTCAGATCAATCAATCAATCATTTAATCTTATTATGATACTCTTATTATACCTATTTCAGATCAATCAATCAATCATTTAAGCTTTGACCAGCTAACTTAACTCGACGATCTTAGGTAAGGGTAAAATGAATCCTATAAATAGTTGAAATATGCCAAATTTCCTTTGAATAATGATTACAGGCCCAGGAATCAGGATTCCAACTTTTAATAAATAATGAAATTATGCTCCCTCAATTATCGTTTGTAACCTGTACGACGTATCGCATTATCAGATAGTTCGATTCCAACATTGTTCACGCTTAATTATGCTTGTTTTTGCAGTGCGAAACTTCTACTTAGTGCTAACCTCCTTACCTAATTATGATATAACAATAAGCCAGATCGTTCCAACGTATATTAAGCCCTAAGACTCGGCTGCGCCTCATCAAATATGCCCTGCCATGAAGTTATATATAATAGTCATATGCCCAATATATTACATAGAATATTAACTGCCCAACCTAAGGAAGTTAACTTTAAAACTAAGAAAACTGAACCAGTGCACCACGAACATGCCACTATCCTAGTCCAGATTATAAGCTTGTGTCTAGACGTTAATGGCAGTAGAACTAGAAAAAGAGGACTCTGCTATTATAAAAAGAAATAAAAAGAAGACTTCGCTAACAGAGACCTAAGACAAATCCTTGAAGCGAACAGCATATGAACATAATGCAAGTCATAAAGTCATAAAATATATTTAAACCAACAATATAGATGTATTTATATATATGTTGACCATTATAATATCATTTTGTGTTATATTAAGGTTGTCATACTTATAATAAAGTATTAATAATACAAATATGGCGAGGGGACTAATGAATAATGAGCATTGAACGAACGCACCATGGGTCCAGCTAGGATAACGGAACCACAAAAAATATTCATAAAAAAACCCAATACTCTGGGGAATACATAATAGCAGTGACAATAATAGCAGCAATAATACGCGTTTCTCAATGGATAGTCGGGGAACTGTTGTTCTCTAATTCTCTAATTGCGCGAGGAGCCAGCCTAGTGCATAAATTATAGGGCAGGAATTAAACACAATAGCAGGATTAAAATGCCGAATATTCGGTGAGTACCAACCTACATACTGCATGTGTATTTCGGAGGATAGCACCCCATATCCAAAAAATTTAAAATTTCCACACAGACCAATTTTTACACTTTCTGAGGCCCGCTCGCTTCGCTCGCAAAGGTTGGCTACAGTTTTTGCTATAGTGCTAATATACCACTTCAAAAGCCGAGTAAGACGTTTTGTGTAAATGAAATTGTCGCCTGATAATTATTCTAACCCTAAATTACCCGAATTTCAAGGTGCGGCCTGACGTATGAAATCTAAAACGATATGAATTTCGAATGACAAGTAGGGCCTGGGGGCAGCCCCCATAATGTTCTAAGTAGATGAAATTTTCATCTAGAAATTTAATTTTAGCAAATTTTCATCTTAAAATGAATTTCGAATGACAAGTAGGGTTCAAGAATGTGAAGCCGTGGATGTTCTGAGTAGATGAAATTTTATCAAGATTCACTTTATTTAGCCGAAATTTGGGTTTCAGAAGCTAAACAGAAATGAATTTCGAATGACAAGCAGGGGTCTGGGGCGGCCCTGTAGTCGGCAAATTCTGAGTAGATGAAATTTTATCTTATAGTGATTCTTACCTTATTTTAGCCGAAATTTCAAGGTTTCTGACACAAGAAGCCTTAAACGAAATGAATTTCGAATGACAAGCAGGGGTCTGGGGGCAGCCCCAGAAGCCAGGCGTTCTAAATAGATGAAATTGGTGTCTCATAGTGATTCTTTAACCGTAATTTGGGGAAATTACGAGAAAAACTTAAAGAAAAAAACTTTTTTTGAAC
>WFMF01000931.1:0-24897 GCA_011033025.1 Beroe forskalii | reverse complement strand
AAAGAGCAAGGTGAAACAAATGATTAAGTGAAACAAATGCAATCAGCAGCAGTATGTTGCGAGGCATTTGCAGAAGAGGTCATGCAACTACAAGATGAACTCTTGAAGAGTAAGTCTAAGCAAATGGAAGTAGTGCAGACAACAGAGAAGAGTGAAATTAAAAGTTTCAGTGATGTAATGAAGAAAGGTTGTGAAGATAGAATGACAGCAACACAAGTGAAGGCCGCAGTGAAGTCGGCAGTGAAGGATGATGACCAAAGGAGAGCGGTGATGCTGTTTGGATTTGAGGAGTCAGCCAATGAAGTTGTGCAGGAGAAAGTTAAAGACATGCTCAAAGTCAGCTGTTCTAGGGCACTACTCTTGGTTCAAGACTGTTACCGTATTGGTGCTGTCAGGACAGGTTACACGTATGTGTGCTCATCAGTCAATAGGACCTCGTCAATAGGGTAGTAAAGAAGGTTGTGATGCAAACCTTTGACAGTTTTTTACATCAGGAAATCTGTTTGTTATCTATTTCGAGTGTTTTGACTACTGCAAATCTAATAAAGAGAGTCTGTAATCACGATTCCGGTGTTTATTCCCTTCTAAACTCCCTCTTACCACCCTATTTACTACCCTACCTTGTCAATAGGGTAGTTAAAAGGGGTAGTAAAAAGGAATCTGAAGCCCAAGTTTAGAAAGTTTTCCATTTCAAGAAAAACTGTTTTATATCTTTTTGAGTGCTGGGACTACAATAAATCCAAGGAAATCCCTTCAAAGCATTTTTTGGGGTTTTAACAACCCTATCTACAACCCTATTTACTACCTCTGTTATTTACTGATGAGCACACATAGCAGTTATGTACACCCAGGGTAAAGGCCACGTTTCACAGCAATGAAACAGAAGCATTACCCCTGAAATGTGGAAAGAATTTGCAGGGAATGCACTTCAGCAGTGTACATATCTCCTGATAGAACTCGTAGAGAAAGAGAAGAAAGGAAAGGACTTGTCTCTCAGCTGCCAGAGAAGATACAGAATGATCCAGGACAGTACCACTTCATCAGCAGGGAAAGGGGGCCAACTCCTTCACCCCAGACACCAGCATCGACATCCAAACCCCCTTCTTCAACTTCAATCCCCACGTCTTCTCCTTGGACTTCCCTGAATCTGGCCAGTGCTTGGAACCCTCAGCCTGCCTCGTGCCAGATTTTTTTTGAAACAATAAATTTGAAATGGGACTTACTGAACAACCTTGCTAAACACGTATATCCCTGTCTGCGTTGCGCGTCGTGTCCTCAGGAAGGGATGCGCCCGTCACACTATACTTAGGAATGAACAACCATGGGCACAAAGTCCCCATCTAATTTCTTGATCATGTTTTGTTTTGGTGATTTTGAGTGTTAATTCACAGTATGTGTTGGCGTTCCTAAGCCCGCATAGGTGTGTGTACACGCACGGCGCTTCCCTACGGCGCAACGCAAACAGGGATATACGTGTTTAGCAAGTGTTGGTGTGACAGTGGTGATCAGGCCAAAAGTGCAGCAAAAACATGCCTGTACAGTGTACGTGGTCTAATTGATAACTGTTTTTGTATTAACATCAGATTCAAACCATGGGGTTGATTTATTTGGTATCAAACATGAAGGTTATCATGTGAGAAACAGTGGATTGACCAACAGACAATTCAATTCAATTATCGATTTTTACAGACCAATCAGTGTGCTTATTTCAATTACATGAAAAATAGTGTAAAGGGAAGCCACTATACTATGCATGGCTGCCACATGGAATAATCAATTAAAGCAACAAAATTCACTCTACTATAAAGGATGATGTCACGATACTACCAAAGATGATGTGATTGCAATGTGCAGTCCATGCTCAATCGACGGACATTGCCCCGTCTATTTCTTCTGACTGGATGGGCGAGGTTGCAAGCGCAAAGTGACGTCCAAATGTGGAACGTTGCGCCGCGCGCGAGGCGGGTAGGGTAACATCCTACGAATGCTCAAAAACCAGGAGCATGTACACTGTACAGTCTCTTCATGATTATTCCGAACTCTGTCACTGGAGTTTTGTCAGCAACGGAGACACTAGACAGACCAGGAATGTTGAAGTAAAGAGCGGTGCGCGCGTTTAACTAGTTGGGGATCTGGTTAGAGCAACAAAAAGTACGCACAGTGCTTTTTTACCAAAAAGTATGCACAGTGCTTTTTACCAAAAAGTATGCACAGTGCTTTTTACCAAAAAGTGCGCGCGCTTTTCACCAAAAAGAACGCACGCGGCGCTTTTCTCCAAAAAGAGCGCGCCGCGCTTTTCTCCCAAAAAAAAACGCACGCAGCGCTTTTCTCCAAAAAAAAAAGCGCGCGCGGCGCTTTTCTCCAGAAAGAGCGCGCGCGGCGCTTTTCTCCAAAAAGAGCGCGCGCGGCACTTTTCTCCAAAAAGAGCGCGCGCGGCGCTTTTCTCCAAAAGAGCGCGCGCGGCGCTTTTCTTAAAAAGAGCGGGCGCGGCGCTTTTCTCGAAAAGAGCGCGCATGGCGCTTTTCTCCAAAAAGAGCTGAGCGCGTGGCGCTTTTCTCCAGAAAGAGCCCGCGTGGCGCTTTTCTCCATAAAAAGCGCGCGCGGCGCTTTTCTCCAAAAATAGCGAGCGCGGCGTTTTTCTTCAAAAATAGCGCGCGCGGCGCTTTTCCCTAAAGAGCGCGCGGCGCTTTTCTCCAAAAAGAGCGCGCGCGGCGCCCTCCAGTTTTCTCCAAAAGAGCGCGCGGCGCTTTTCAAAAAGGGCGTGCGGAACATCGCTTTTCTTCACAAAGGGCGCACGTCGGCGGAGCGTTGCTTTTCTTCACAAAGGGCGTGTGGCGCAGATCAGAATAAGAATATTTAACGCTTTAAGTTCAGATTGAACTTGAAGCACGTCTCGATATTTGTGTACGAAGATAATGTCCGACAAAAAAGAGCGTGACCGGTGCTGACGTTAAATTTCGGTTTTGATCAAAAATTTGGCTGACTTGTCACACATCTTTCTGAGGCAAATGGCCTGGGGGATGATTATGTACCACCAAGTTTATAAGCACCAAAAAGTTGATTTAGACCAAAAGTTGATTTAGACCAAAAGTTGATTTAGACCAAAAGTTGATTTAGACCAAAAGTTGATTTAGACCAAAAGTTGATTTAGACCAAATATGAGACGGCCATAGCTTGTACTTTGTAGCTGCCGAACCTTGAGAATTCGTTCAGAGGGCCATTTTAGGCCCAAAAAGGAGGGCAAATCCCATAAAAAGAAGGGCAATTTCTTGTGTATTCCTTTCGGAAAAAAAGTATGTCGACCTTCTTTTAAGGTATATTTTTAGATAAATTTTTGGACAATAAGTATATCCACCTTTTTTGTCAGACGTTGTCTGACCCCTTCGCGTTCGGCGGGCGCCAAGCGCCTGTCCAGATAAATTTTTGGTCAAAATGTGTGTCGACCTTTTTGAAGGTATATTTTCAGAATACGTATATTTTCAGAATACGTATATTTTCAAAATAGGTTTAATTTTCAAAAGCCCAAAAAAGAGGGAAAATTGTTCGAAAAGAGGGCAAGAGGGTTCGTAGGGCAAGGTCCAAAAAGGGAGGGCATGAAAGGGCGCCCTCCCAAAGAGGGCAATTCGGCAGCTATGGAGACAGCCCAGCAGGCGGCCTTGTAGTCAAGCAAATTTTTCTTGCCGCAAAAAAAATGCCCAAGTGCGGCGTAGTAAGTCGCGCCTCAGAAGGTTGGGGTATCAGTCAGAGACCGAACATATTTTTTGCACCGTCTTATAACCGCTTATAATGCCTTTCATCGTATAAATGATGACATAAAATTTAGCGTAACAAACTATCGCAGAACACGTTTTTGGTCGACCAAGAGTGAAGATCGTATATTTTCTTTAATTGAAATTGAATCGAAATGTAAAATCCTGTACGTTGCTTTATATCAAGTTTAGAGTATTTACTATTTACGTAATACAACAAATTGTAACATATCGCCTCACCTTCTCCACAACATTTCTGGTATCAAGGACTGCTCCATGATATAATGAACTTCGAACAGGTGCTCGCCACATTCCTACATAATAAAAACTTAGAATCCCAATTAAATTGACATTTAAACATAGAAATCGAGAGAGTAAAATGATAATATATAAATTGTATGCGCTAGACATTGATTCTTTTATCGAGACCCAAATTTTGGTCGCCACACGCAGAATGCAGGGTAAATTTTCAGACGAAATCAAATAAATTAGCAGTACTAAAACGATACTAAAAGCTTAAAAAATAACCCAACTTCCAACAATTCAACAAACGCGTTCTGGACGGAGAAAGGTCCTATATTATCATCTAATCAACGAATGAATAAAAACAAAATAGTACATTGAATCTGAAATACTTTAATTCATATCTATAGTTTTATCACATTTACATCAATACAGATGTTTAAAAAATGAATTTTTTGGCATGATCTTGCAGGAACTTTGTCGGGGATATTATAAACTTATGTTAATTAAAAGAAGCTACCACAGGGCTGAGGTAAGCACAATCTAGACATTGGTCAATATGCAATCATTATTAAGGGAACTTTCATGTTATGAACCGCAAAACAAACCTGACATTTTGATTTGATATGTATAAAGCAAACCATAATAATGTAACAAATTACACAAAGTCATTTAGTCAAGCGCCCTTCTTTAGCCTTCTTGGCCGAAGTCTTCTGTGAATTTCACGTGCTCTCTAAGGTCCTCTTCGCCCACGGTGGGTCGGCAATTAGATAGCGCTCGCAACATATCATTCTGAAAACATTAAAAACATTACCAAGATTACATCTCTTCTATGAAATAGTACTGAAAATTCCTGAAATTTTCGTGTATGGCCGATAACCCTACAACAACAAAAAACAAATACCTTTTCAGGAACAAATTGGCAGAAGCAATAACTATAGTCGACCAATAACTTATACTAACCATATCAACTTTAGGCTCCAGTAAGTCGTCTCCGTTGATGTCCATCCAGTTGGTCTCAAAGGCTCCTTGATCGCCTGGGCTGCAAGGAGCCAGAAAGTCGTTTCTTGTTAGGGAAGGGTCGTGCCTATCCGGACCAGACACCTGGGAAACGACCGGTTAACCGAACCGAACCCGAACTACCGGTTATTCGGGCGTTTTTAGCTAACCGAAACCAAATTACCGTAACCGGATCTATTACGAAATGGCAACTACCCCTCCCCCACGTGATGCCCTTATAAGGAATAACACCCCACGTGATGCCCTTATAAGGCATAATACCCCACGTGATGCCCTTATAAGGCATAACAAACACCTTCTTGAAGTGGGTGGCTTGCTGCACTTTGCGCACTGGCTGCATGAGCGCGTCCCGCACCACGATGCCGATGTCAGCGCCGCTGTAACCGTCTGCTCGTTTACCCAGCTCCATGAACTGCGCTTCTGTTATAACGTTAGGTGTGGAGCCGAGGTTTAGCTTGAACATGTTGGTGCGAGCCTCGGCCTCCGGTAGTGGGATGTATATCCTCTTCTCAAACCTGGTAGTGGAAGAGTTCAATGGTGCGCTACATTTAGTATATCGTTTATAAATGTAAATTGACATACTTGAACCTTGAAAATCCAGAAAAAATGAATGGTATGTATGTGTGTAAATCTAAATATTCAAAAGTGGCTATGCTTCCAACGTACCGCCTCCTGATGGCTGAGTCCAGGCCCCACGGGATGTTGGTGGCCCCCAGAACGAGGATCCCCTCGTTGTTATTCCCCACACCCTGCATCTGAACGAGGAACTCGGTCTTGATGCGCCGCGCGGACTCGCTCTCACCCTCGCCTCGCGCTGAGCACAGCGAGTCTACCTCGTCCAGGAAGATGATCGTAGGTTTGTTCTTGCGGGCCATCTCAAACAGACCCTTCACTAACCTGAGCAAGACGTTCTATAATCAGCGATTGACAGGATATCAAAAAGGTTTCTTAACAAGCCCCCAGAATTTGTCAGTCGTTGTCAAACCCTCTTGAGAATTGACGCAAGCCGCTTCACAGCTTTTTTTCAGACAACGTCGGACAAACTCAATATCATTTGGGCTCAGGTTCCTCTCAAATCCAATCTCTATGAAATAGTGATGGATTCATGATAATGATTTAAAACAAGAACTTACTTTTCACTTTCACCCAGCCACTTGGAGAGCAAGTCTGAAGCAGAAGCGCTGATAAAGGTAGAGTTGCCAGCCTCCGTAGCGACCGCTTTGGCCAGGTAGGACTTTCCTGTACCAGGGGGCTGAGGGAGAAGGGATATTCAGTATTGATACTGTCAAATTCAATGGGGGAGCAATATTTGACGAGATTAGTGATAGGGAAATCATTCAGGTGATCAACCTAGTGTGTTTCTTTAAATAACTCTTACCCCGTAAAGCAAGATTCCTCTCCAAGGCGTTCTTTTCCCTGAAATGGAATTGAAATGAATAAAACCTTGACTTTGAGAGTGATTATGGGTCTCAAAACCTCTCAGCAGTGACATATACAGTAGATTTTAAAAGTTTCGTGTTTAATACTGTTTTAATTTTGACGATAGAATGATTAGAGTAATGGGGAAGAGAGGGTCGAATTGACCTCCGAAGAATGGACCGCGCAATCTCAGGAATATAAATTTTGTTTTCCTCAATTGAATGCCATGAACGCTACTGTTTCAAGGAATTCATTGATTATTACTGATTATAGATTTAACAATACCATTTCCATGGAATTGGAATTTAAGAAATTTAAATTCAATTAAATAATTAGCTGTAATATTTCAATTTATTATTTTATTTTGCGCGCAGCACCTCCCGCGCTTGTTGGTAATCTATTTTGCACACGAACGACACAAATTTTGGTGCTAGTACAAAAGCTCATGTTGCAATTCGGTCCCACTTTCTAGTAACGGTTAGAAACATAACGAGGCTACCTGGGCGTATTGCTATTGGACACTTAATCAATTCTCTTCCCTTGGCTAAGTATGGGCCAAACTTCTTATGATAAGGGATGATTATAATGGGACAGATGTATGAATTACCACAATGATTTTAAAACAAACGACTTATCATAATCTGTAGACTTCACAAAACCTATCGTGCCAAACAACTTGTTTCAGAATTCATACGAGCAGCAAAAAATGTATCATGGGTTTCGTGATACAGATTTAAGCGAGATTTAAAGAAACTAACCAACGAAAAGATGAGGAAACTTTGTGGGCAGAATAACGGCTTCTTTGAGGGACTCCTTAGCCACATGTAAGCCTGCCACATCGTCCCAATGGATGTTGGGTTTCTCCATCACCATGACGCCTGGAATCATGTCGTTACACTGAGTTTCGAGCTAATAGGGGAACTGCCCCGGCCCCCTTTACATGGGGGGGGGGGGCTTTTCAAAACGAGGCGGGTTCATGAAAACCGCTGCCCTCATTGAGGCGAAGTTTCGAAATGGGGGGACTGCCCCCCTTTAGGCGACGTTTGGAAAACAGGGGGGTTGCCCCCTCCCCTTAAGGCGACGTTTTGGAGGCGGGGGGACTGCCCCTTGAGGCGACGTTTTTTTTTTTAAAAAAGGGTGGGGGGACTGCCCCCCTTAGTGCTTAGGCGACGCGTCGGGGCGCGGTGCACTGCGCCGCGCGCCAGGGTGCTTTTCCGGGTTGTGTTGCATTGTCGCACTGAAGGTACTTTGCGCAATGTCGCGCCCCGCGGAGGGTCGCATTACTCGGGCGAGCGGCGTATTGCGCTGCGCCCCGGTAGGCTGGGGCAACTGGGTTATGTTTAATTGTTAAAATTTGGAAAAAGAATTATTTTGTTTTGTATTTGTAACGTTGATAAAAAATAAATTTATTTTTTAAATCCCCTCTTGAAAACGGGGGGGGTTCTGCCTCCCTTAGGGGGGACTATCAGTGCGGCAGTACCACCCTGCCTGAAATGGGCATCACTTTATCTCTGCTCCACTTTGACGCCTGAAATAGGGGATGGGGAAGGGGCTGTCTCCCTTCGGGGAATTTTTGAAAATGGGGGGGGCTGGGCTGTCCCCTTGGGGGATTACAAAAACACGGGGCCCCTTTAAAAAACGGGGGCTGTCACCCTTTTGGGGGTTTTCAAAACGGGGGCTGAGGCGTGTAGCTGTAGTCCCATGCCTGAAATGGATATCATGTTATTTCTGTTCCACTTTGACACCTGAAATGGAAGCCAGGAGGGGGATGTCCCCCATAAGGGGGGCTTGTTTAGAAAACGGGGGGGGGGGGAGGGGCTTGTCTCCCTTCAGGAGGCTTTTTGAAAATTGGAGATGCCCCTCTTTGAAAAAGGGCCGGGGGTATAGTCCCATGCCGGAAATGGGTGTCATAAGGTATCTCTAGTCCCAACTAACAACAAAATGCTAAAGTTACGTTAAAGTTAACATGAAATAACGGGTATGCCCGGATCCTTGCTCCCTAAGCAAGTCAACCCAGTCAAGGAGCGAGAGACAATCAAAATAGCCCTCGGAGAAATCCTCGCCCAATACCCTGATAAGCCACCGGTTCCGGGTTACACACCTCCAAACAGCAACTCCTTACTCGACTGGAGCTGTGAACGAGGAGATGGAGTACGTGGACATCACTGATCCCAACTGCGATCCCTGCTTAACCCTTCAAAATGTATAAAAATGTATGTATGTAGAAATAAGGATAATGTTTCATCACTACTTCTAACACTAAACCTTACCTTCAAGTTGTTCTCGTAGTTTCTTATCCTCAGCGCTTTCCTCGTCACTTTCCTCATCGTCACTGTTGTTGCTGTTTTCTTGTTCTTTGACTTCTTGTTCGAGCCTCCGTCAGCTGAGGCCTTCGCTTTCTTAGGACCACCGTTCTCTAAGTGTTGTTGTAGATAAAGCAATAGCTATAGTTATTTTGTGAGCGGATCACAATCGGTAGGAAAATACCAAATAGTGATATGAATTATGATCATTTCATTAAGAGATCATAACTTGCACCCGTTTTGCGCAAAAATTTAATTTAAGGCACAATCAGCACCAAATTTTGATGTAAACCGAATAAATTACTTATCAATAGATTCTAGCGCTGATCACTCACCCAGATGTTTCTTGATCTGCTCAGCTCTGTCCAGGTAGCTGAGGCACTTGGCCCGGATGCTCTCTTTGGACTTCTCCCCGTGAGCTTCGTATTTTATCGAGTGTAAGAAGTAGTCTACTCCGTGCTGGTAGAGCCGTAGTGCCTCCGCATAGTTACCTGGGTGGTCAGGTGGTGTAATGGTATTAAGTCTGGCTCGTGATCGAAAGATCCCGGGTTCGATTCCCTGCGTGGGCCGATTTATGTGAACACATACGCGTTAAATATAAATTGATAAATAATAGGCTTAATTATTAGTCTTATCTCATTTTTATTGATCGAAGTATATCTCAGAACATTACCGTTTTTGTCTTCCTCAGTAGCTTTAGACACTTGATCAATGGCTTTCTGAAGGGCACCACCACTCGTCATAATCTCCTTGTGCTGTGTTAGCCGACATTTTCCATAGCTACTAGAACTCAGTAGTTAGTGATTTCAGGAAGGGGAGGGGGGTAATGTACATACTACATTACTACATACATGTACATTTACACACATTTCCCATAGCTACTATTATGGTATTTGATCTAAAAATGGAAGCTTTTACAATACATGTACATTCACATAGAGCTAATTCAGTGTTTGTCAGAAATTCAAATTCCACAAGGACAAAAGTACACCGTACATTCCAGTGCAGCACACGTACATGAATGTGCAAAAGGCTTATTTTAAATTTACACGTTTCTAAGAACGATGGCAGTAAAACGATCGAAATATCGTACATTCATCTCACAGATGCTATCATGCAGCGAATGATATCCAGTTATCAACTTCCTAACAAACTACGATTGAGTAGCATTCGAAATGTGCTATTCTTTTAATGCAATACATTGGAAGGTGCACAGTAAACCAATGTACACGAATGTAGCATGTACCGTTTTCTGCGGTATGTAATATACTAATATATACATTGTACAACACAGTACAACACGTTCACACGGATTGGCAGGGGCTGATGGAGCGATGCAGTAGTGTCAGTTATCTACTACCTTTTTCTGATCAACGACTGCGCATTGACAACGCATTACGGTGACATTTCTAACTGCAAATTTGTGAGCGCGGCGTAAGTTTGTGCGGCGTAAAGAGATATAAATGTCCGTACGCCGCGCACACAAAACTGCAGTTCGAACTGTCACCGTTATACAATATACATACATATAATACACACGATACAATATAAGATTGACTGATATTCGTATGTGATAGCAGAAACAGTTAACCGATACCATAACCTGATTACTAACCAGTAACTAAAGTTAGTAAACAATACACAACACACAATGTACTCGAATAATAGGAAACAATAGAAACGCAATTATAAGTGCGCGCATTCTGGACCAAAGAGATAATGATATGTGTATTTGTTCCATTGTCTGTAATCAATTATAAATGTGAATAACCATTGCACATGACACAACCCCAGTTAGTCATTATCTACCAGTTATATGTACAGTTAATACATGAACATTTTCGTAATTCATACATTTGGCAATACACATAAATTGTCCAGTGCCCACTACAATACATTACACAATACACTCTGAACAGTTGCACACGTAAGGAGTATATATAAAGGCAAATGAATCAGTTTCTTTTTCAATTTTCCAGAATTTACTAAGCTAGGTTCTGAATAAAAAAAAAACATCAGCGTGTACATAACACACGCCCGATGTACAATTACACACACCTATACACACAATGTGAGACTGTGGCAGGCTTCGGAGGGGGTCCTCCGTTTTACAATTTATATGATATTGCATGACAAGACAACTTATATTGTGTAGAAGAGCACTGCGTGTAGGTGTGTAGACTATATGACCAGGAGAAGCGATGTAGGGGGCAATATCAGAGTTTTACAGGCCAAAAGAAGAGGAGAAACATTACGTTGTGTGCAAATTAATGTGTGATTGTGTGATATAACGCATAGTTCAATGTGTGTAGAAAACACTTGAGGATCTTGTAATTATAAGCTGTAAGCTGGATGATTCGTCAGCTATTGAATTCTAAATAATCTAATGATTTCATGATTAAGAAACTGGCAAACATTGGGCATGATATCAAATAACATGTAAAGTTTTCATTCGCCATGGTCACTACATAGTTAATTGGATCTCTGGTAACAACAACTGGTGCAGACTTTACATTGTGTGTGTTTTGTGCGTACAACTTGTGAGTTTATAGTGTGTGGGTGCGTTATTGTGGGTGCGTGTGTGGGTGCGTGTATAGTGTGTGTACAGTACATAGTACACATGTGCGACAATCAAGGTATACATGAACATGAATTATACACGTGTGTCCTAAGTTACATATACTGGGTGTCCTAAATAGAGCCGTATAGCCATCTCTCAGGCTAAAGCACCGTTACTGCATTCATACGGATATAAGTACACCGGAGTCAATACAAGCCAGACATGTTAGAAAGTGTGCAAACTGCAGTTTACACTCCAAATAGTGTAACGTGTAACGAGATGCAGTCTTACACCCCAAATAAAGTCTAGCGTGCGATGTACAATTCTTACTGTGATATGTCTCACTGCTTAATGCGTGACGGTGCAAAACATCATGATATATGTTGTTCGTTAAGCACGCTTTATGATGCGCTGTAATAATTTATTAAGCAGTGTATAAAATATGACTTTATTTTCTCTCATGTAAGACAGAAAATATTACTGTGCAACCGGGTGTAAATCAGTAAGTCGTGCTAAGAAAAATGGGTATTCTTTAAAAACGCAAGTCGTAGCCGATGAGATATGAGAGAAATACAATGTGCGGGGATGAAAATAGACTACTGGCGACTTTTACTTTACAACTTACAATCGTTACTTATTAAATCTTATTTTACACAGTCTTAACGACCATTGTGCCAGCATTTTCTTTTTTTAAAGATGGGAGATAAATCAAACTCTTTATCTAATGTAAAGAAATGAAAACAATTTAATAACGAACTTCCATCATTACCAAGAGCATTCAACATTCCATTTAAATATCAGTACACTTTAGTCAGAGCTCAGAGCACAGTGGGTACACTGCAGTACAGTGCATGTGCAGTCATAGTACACTACAGTACACAGCAGTTTACTCTGCAATGTACGGAAAACACTGCAGTTTACTTTGACTGCAGTGTCCAACAGTCAGTGTACACTGCCATTAACGGAGTACACTGCAGTGTACAGTAGTACACTGCACTAATGCAGTGTGCTGTAGTCAGTGTTCACTGCACGTGCAGTACACAGAGTACTAATGCAGTGTAGTCACTATACACAGAGCGGACTCAGTACACTGTAATGTACATTGTACAGTAGATCACTGCAGTCAAAGTGCACTGTAATGTACATTAGAACACTGTAATGTAGTACACTGTAGTCAGAGTAGGAGTAGACGCTTAATTTTGTATACTATTTCTAACACAGACACAAAGATATCTTCAAGATCACGGGATTAGTCATATTACGTAAGACACTTGGTAAATCAATGGAACGGATGATGATGTAGGTAATTTGTTTTTGAATAATTACATAATCATATAACATACTACTGCAAAATATAGTTTTACACCGCGGGCATGTTTTACTAAATATAATATTATTGTCTGAACGATATATATAGCATAAAATAACCACGTGTTTTGGATAATATAATTAATATTTATGGTGATTCATTGGTGAACTTCGATTAATCTACGAATTATCGTAGGTACTATGAATTCAGATCTATCCAAAAATATCAAAATGATGTGTATTAATGTATTGAGTAACATGAAAATTATCGTGTCTATTAAAAGCCGTAATTGTTACTCTGATATCTCAAATCTCAGAGAGGTTTTCTTTGCACCAAATTCGGGATTATTTCATCACAGTCCATTGCAGAAGACATTTTGTTCACAAAATGTCTGTTTGAAACAGAAGACATTTTGTTCACAAGAAATTCTTGGATAGCCGAATTGTAACGCAAGTAGTTCACTAATTCACCATAATATCATTTGAAAATATTTTTGTTCAAGTCAAAAATGCAAACCATGAGTCATTCATACCGTAGGATTAAGAAAAAAAAGTTCAAATGAAACCATTCCATTTTAATCAAAAACGTCTAATTTGATTATCTCCAAAATTTGAAATATACAAAATAATAATGAAGCGGGGCGCGCGATGTACACTTATATCGTAATGTAACCAAAAACTCTACCCTATTTTATAAAACACTACAACATTAGCTTTGGTACATTATATGATACAGGATGGTATGTACAGGTTCCCTCAGGACGCGTCCTCTTCCCCTCCCTCTATGTCCTGGAGCTGGGTCTCCTCCTTCTCCCCTTCCCCTCCGTCCATGTTTTCCGTCCACAGCGTCAGGTTGTCTCTGAGAAGCTGCATGATCAGAGTGCTGTCCTTGTACGAGTCCTCGGAGAGTCCGTCCAACTCCGCGATGGCGTCGTCGAATGCTGTCTTGGCTAGCCGGCACGCCCGGTCCGGACTGGCTAGGATTTCGTAGTAGAAGACAGAGTAGTTGAGGGCCAGACCAAGTCGGATGGGGTGAGTTGAGGGGAGTTTCTCTGAGGAGTCTGTAGCAGCCTTGTACGCAGCCAGGGAACTCTCAGCGGCCTTCTTCCGGGACTCAAGGACTGAGAACTCTGCGATGTAGCGGTAATAGTCTCCCTTCATCTTGTAGTAGAAGGTGATAGCATCATCATTGGTGGCATCTTTTATCAGGCCTTCCAATACTAAGAGGATGTCGTCACAAACAGTCTTCAATTCTTTTTCAATCTGCTTCCTGTATTCTGTAAAGGAATGATTTTAGAACCAAAGCAAGATCTGGGATGAGATGGTTAGTATTAGAATGAGAGACTTCAGACACTCAATTTGATGTGTTTCTAAGGTTCATTAGTGATCAAGAAATCAAGATTTCCAAAGCTTATCATCTGGATTTAGGTACTAGCCAGCTAATATTATTTGCAACGCAATATTGAATATACAATTTGATACAGTTTCAATAAACTTACTACCCTAACTAATAAATATGTTAAAGTATTGTGCCCATTCTTTTTTGGCCATAAAGTACTCAAAAATGTCCCGTGCGAGTCGAAGCGAATAGTGATTATTTGAAATATTTATGCATGATAAATTACATCACTATTTCCATATTACATTGGAGTAATTTCATTGTTGGGTATTATGAGAATGTTTAAACTCTCAAAACAATGACAGATGTCACATTTGTCACAGTTTTTACTTGTCTTCAATGAAATATATCGATATGAGTCCTGATATTAGTTGTACTTTTCCAATTACGCAAATAATTGGAAAATATCGTGAAACTAATTAATAACAATTAATCAAATCATGCAGCATGCCTTGAATTAGATTTTGCGTATTTAGGGTGGTGCTTTTCGAAGCTGCAAATCTACTATTCTATCAGCAAAACACAATCCAAAACAAGGAATCAAGATTAAGAATCATATTGTCAATGATATGGATCAGGTGAATGACCTCTTAATAACATTTCATGAAGGATTTTGACAGGATAGGAGCGTTTTCATCGAGACATGATACAGGGCATTTTAAGAGTGGTGTGTTTGCATGAGATATGGGGAATTGGTACATCTTATATCAATGAGATATGTATAGTGTGTTCATGCTGAAAGACTAAACATGGCCAAAAGGAAGTGGATATTTATTGTTAGGCAATTGTTGAGGCTATAAATCTATCGTATGACGCTTCCTCCCCCGCCATACTAGAGTATAAATAATCATAGTAATACGTCCAAAGCTGCTTCGGTATGACGCGTTTCACAACAGATTCTATCATTCTACCTAAGCATTCTACCTAGCACATGCCAAACACTCTGCAAAACTCAAACTCAGAGCACACAAATACAATGTCACAGTACAGAATACACGGACAGGGTGAAGAACTAGGGTCTAGGACAGGGTGTAGAACTAAGACATTGTACAATGAATTTAGCAGAAGCGCTGAACTTTTAATACATATTGTGTAAACAGTATGTTTACGTGAGATGGCGATGCTTGACCTTACTGCACAGTGCACGTGAGTGATATTATGAAAACAAACAATAAATACATCTAATAAATCAGGATGAGTGGGCATGTTATAATGTGTGGGCAAGTTGTAAAATGGTCAAGAAAACGCCACGGTAATAAATAACCAAAAATTTCAAAATATAAGCATCCAACAACACAAGATTTCATATGATGGATCATAATTTTACTACGTAACTATATTATTTTCTGGCCGATAACTGCTGGGTATGTTCGGTTAAAACTTCGGTCCATTATGCTACAAACATTAATTATTTAAGGTCCTTCCTGAAACCGAACTCAAGTCCAAAAACGAACTACAGTAAAAAGTTAATAGCAAATTTGCATTAAAATTTTGACCTAAGTCCGTTTTTTGACTTAATTCTGTTTCGGAAAGGACCCTATTATCTTTGAATCTTAAGGATAGGTACTATATTATACTACTTCAGACTAATATATACAGATACAGATCAGAATATATATAAACAATAACACAATGACGCGGCAGGGTTCACAGCTCAGCTCCTTGAGAGGGATTTAGCAGAGGACAAGATATTCTATACAATATATTATACGTATAACTACTTCAAGTTCAGAGTAACAGAACACATTTATTTACTAGAGAGGGATTATACCGAGTATTCACTATTGTGAGACAGAAAGAGAGTTTTTGTATAAAGAAATACATTTAAAATACATGATTCAACATTCAACATTAAACATAACATATCATACGCATTAATTTGGAAAAATCTGCGACCAATGGCCATGCTAGATTATATTTTAGGTTTAATTATGAACTCAAAAATATTCCGTGAAAGTAGTCCTATTATATATTCAATAGACTTATATCGATAGTTTAAGCGTTTTAATGATAATTGTTAGAGCCAAGATTATTTAGATGAGGTTACACATGTATTCATATTGCTATATGCTTTAAACAGTAGATACAACTTTAACAATCAATGCTGAAAATTTTCAAAATTCCCATTTTATGTAAAATAATTCCAAAAATTCTCTGTTAAACATTATTATATTAATATATAACCTACGAAGTATTCCAAATTATTATTATTATTATTATTATTCGACAATTAATTTCTAGAGGCAAAGTATTGCACTACAATGTTATATATTTATAATAACGTTGGGCGCTGAATGAGCTATGATACATTATGAGGGGGGTGAGCAGTGTCTCTCTCTACCCCTCGTTATCTCCAGGCCTGTCTCCCTCGATGTCCTGCACATGGGTGTTGTCCTTGTCTTCGCTCGTCCACAGCGTCAGGTTGTCTCTGAGAAGCTGCATGATCAGAGTGCTGTCCTTGTACGAGTCCTCGGACAGCGCGTCCAGGTCAGCGATCGCTTGGTCAAAGGCCGCCTTGGCGAGTCTGCAGGCTCTCTCCGGGGTAGCCAGTATCTCGTAGTAAAACACGGAGAAGTTGAGAGCTAGTCCGAGTCGCACGGGGTGCGTGGAGGCCAGGGGCTCCGAGACATCAGTGGCTTTTCCATAGGCTGCCAGGGCTTTCTCTGCCGCTTCTTTCCTGGCTTCAGCCACCGCGATCTCAGCGAGGTATCGGTAGTAGTCTCCACACATCTTGTAGTAGAAGGTCTTTGCTTCGGCAGCCCCCGAACCACACTTGGGGATGAGACGTTCATTGAGAATCTCCAAGATATCGTCACAGACTTTCTTCAATTCCTTTTCTATCACTACTCTGTATTCTGCAAAATAATGTAATGAGATGTGGCGAGCGACTTTTAAACGGTGAGGATGGCAGGTGACAGATAGCGTGTGATTGGGTGACCTCCACTGTGACAACACTGAACACAGTGCCAACACTTCCACTGTGGGTGACAACACCTCCACTGTGGGTGACAACACCTCCATTGTGGGTGACAACACCTCCATTGTGGGTGACAATTCCTCCACTGTGGGTGACAACACCTCCACTGTGGGTGACAACACCTCAACTGTAAGTGACAACACCTCCACAATGGGTTATAACACCTCCACTGTAAGTGACAAGACCTCCACTGTAGGTGACAACACCTCCACTATGGGTGACAACACCTCCACTGTGGGTGACAACACTTCCACTGTGGGTGACAACACCTCCACTGTAGGTGACAACACCTCCACTGTGGGTGACAACACCTCCACTGTAGGTGACAACACCTCACTGTGGGTGACAACACCTCCACTGTGGGTGACAACACCTCCACTGTGGGTGACAACACCTCCACTGTGGGTGACAACACCCCACTGTGGGTGACAACACCTCCACTGTGGGTGACAACACCTCCACTGTGGGTGACAACACCTCCACTCTGGGTGACAACACCTCCACTGTGGGTGACAACACCTCCACTATGGGTTATAACACCTCCAGTGTAGGTGACAACACCTCACTGTAGGTGACAACACCTCTTCTGTGGGTGACAACACCTCAACTGTGGGTGACAACACCTCCACTGTTGACTGTGGGTGACAACACCTCCCCTGTGGGTGACAACACCTCCACTGTGGGTGACAACACCTCCACTGTGGGTGACAACGCCTCCACTGTGGGTGACAACACCTCCACTATGGATGACAACACCTCCACTGCAAGTGACAACACCTCCACTGTAGGTGACAACACCTCCACTGTAGGTGACAACACCTCTTCTGTGGGTGACAACACCTCCACTGTGGGTGACAACACCTCCCCTGTGGATGACAACACCTCCATTGTGGGTGACAACACCTCCACTGTGGGTGAAAACACCTCCACTGTGGGTGACAACACCTCCACTGTGGGTGACAACACCTTCACTGTGGCTGACAACACCTCAACTGTGGATGACAACACCTCCACTGTGGGTGACAACATCTTCACTGTAGTTGACAACACCTCTACTGTGGGTGACAACACCTCTACTGTGGGTGACAACACCTCCACTGTGGGTGACAACACCTCCACTGTGGGTGACAACACCTCCACTGTGGGTGACAACACCTCCACTGTGGGTGACAACACCTCCACTGTGGGTGACAACACCTCCACTGTAGGTGACAACACCTTCACTGTGGATGACAACGCCTCCACTGTGGGTGATAACACCTCCACTGTGGGTGACAACACCTCCACTGTGGGTGACAACGCCTCCACTGTGGATGACAACACCTCCACTGTGGGTGACAACACCTCCACTGTGGGTGACAACACCTCCACTTTGGATGACAACACCTCCACTGTGGGTGAAAACACCTCTTCTGTGGGTGACAACACCTCCACTGTGGGTGACAACACCTTCACTATGGGTGACAACACCTCAACTGTGGGTGACAAGTGACAACACCTCCACTGTGGATGAAAACACCTCTTCTGTGGGTGACAACACCTCCACCATGGGTGAAAGCACCTCCACTGTAGGTGACAAAACCCGCACTGTGGGTGACAACACCTCCACTATGGGTGACAACACCTCCACTGTGGGTGACAACACCTCCAATGTGGGTGACAACACCTCCACTGTGGGTGACAACACCTCCAATGTGGGTGACAACACCTCCACTGTGGGTGACAACACCTCCACTGTGGGTGACAACACCTCCACTGTGGGTGACAAAACCCACTGTAGGTGACAACACCTCCACTGTGGGTGACAACACTTCCACTGTAGGTGACAACACCTCCACTGTAGGTGACAACACCTCCACTGTGGGTGACACCACCTACACTGTAGGTGACAACACCTCCATTGTAGGTGACAACACCTCCACTGTAAGTGACAGCACTTCCACAGTAAGTGACAACACCTCCACTGTAGGTGACAACACCTCCACTGTGGGTGACAACACCTTCACTGTGGGTGCAACATGAAGCTTCAACCTGTAAGATTCATTCTGTGGGCTCAAATTCAACTAATTCCAACTTTTAAACTAAAATTCCAAAATGAAAAGATGACATGTAAACCTGGAGCTTCAAAACATAATGAAAAGCAAACAAGCACAACTTTTAACACTTTACGACAAAATGCGAAAAAGGCTGATGAAATAGTTTAAAAGGAAATGGACTTTGCCGTATCTGCCTTTTCTCCGATATTCAATGTTTGGCTGGACTGGTGAAGCTTAGGCCAAAATTTTATTGCATTATGATAGGTTTTATCATAATTCCATATACATACACTAGACACATCACAGTCACAATGCTTTGTTAATTAAAATTTGGATTCACTTCGATGGAAACAATATCAAATAGATACCTAGATAGACATAATACTGCAAGAGCTGTACAGAATACAAACAAAAAGTATTACACACTAAATTAACATTAAAATTGGTTGGTAGGGTCTACGTATAATTATTTGGTTGAAGAAAGTGGTTTGTACACATCAACTGATGGAATCCTATGTCATAATTTAAATCCATCATTTATATTATATCAAACTGCTCAACAGATATGATCGAAAACTGAGCTAATTGGCTGTTCGTTATAACTAGAATGTTATGTGGGAACAGTGTTCACTGTTTACATCATGTCGAAAGTTTGGACATGATATGAACAAATACCTAATACAATTGCCTAATGGCATCACCTAAAAACAGGGATTCAGAATTCACAATAATCAGCTAATCAAGAGGTTACTGTGTCAAGGAATTTACCAATTGAATCATATACATACATGACTGGACAAGAGGGACTGAGGAAAAGAGAAAAGCAGCTCAGCAGCAGATTAGCAGCAGATGAGGTATTTAGCACTCATAAAAAGTTCAAGATCTTAATAAAAAGTGCAACAATGAATTACACTTTTTATGATAATGTCCATTACGCTCAGGATGGTAATCGTTCATGAAAATACGAATGTTTACCATGCACACACTCTAAACAACTTATTTCATATCCACGCTTCAATTCATAGAGTACTTGATACCATCCAGATTCCAGATGTTGATTACATTGCGTGTAATTGGGACACCTTTACCAGTTCAAAGTATGCATTTTAGGTAAAAATATAGCGTAAAAAGATGATGTCACACCATATTCCTCATGACTTATTCCTTTGTAATATTCTAAATAATATAATGGTAATGAATGTTTTGAACATAATCATGATATTACTTTTTCAAAACGTGAAGAGAACGTCTTTTGTCCGTTCTATAGTATGAGTCATGAGAACATCCAACAACCAAAAAAAAGAATGGAAGGAACTGCACATGGCTTTTCCTGTGCAGTTTTGAGCTTGAACATTTGTAATAATAATGGATGTACTTTTTCCATAGACTTATTTTCCATAAACTAAGCACTCAATATAGATCTTAGAGGCACTTATTTCATATGCATCAAAGGGCAGCATTTTGAATTCGTTGTATTCAAATTTAATTGACTAGGCTATAAAGTATAAAAAGTAGAGGCAATATACGATTTCACTTTTGGGTGAACAGCAATTCAAACAAGCAATGTAAGTGCCGTACAGAACATGATAGTAATGAACTATGAAGTTTATACATGACTTGAGACGACACTATATGCAAGTTTTCCCAGTGGCTATAATGTGCTATTGGTTTTTAATTACATTGATAAAGGACACTTCCCCAGGGCAAACAAACCTGCAGTTCCACCGCCTGCAGTTTTCTTGGCATCCTCAGACTCCTTGCTTTCCATGGTGCTGATTATTCTCCACGAAGCACGGAGAGCTCCAATCACATTCTTGTAAGCCACCGAGAGGAGGTTCCTCTCCTCAATAGTGAGTTCCTTGCTTTGTTGGAAGCTTAGCTCGGCTACCTGAAAACCAACAGCATTATAGAGCATCTTAAAAGACAAATGTCATGAGAATTGAAAAATGAAAACTTGTTGTGAACACTCAGAAGAATTCTGAAAAAGTTCTGAATTTTGATAAATTGACAGAATATTGTACAACAGTGATTTGAAATAATTTTATTTGTAGTCAATATCTACATTCTATTAAGTTAGCTATTTCATTTCATAACCTCCTTCATGCTTTCAACCATATCCTCGTATCTTTCTGCCTGTTCAGCCAACTTGGCCTTGTAAACCAGGTCCTCTCTTGTTCTATCACTGTCAGGATTCATGGGTTCAGCCATAGCTTTGAAACTCAGTGGTAACAGATTGATTTGAGCAGGGTTTTTTACAATGGATGTAACAGAATCTAAAAATGAAATATTGACAGCAATAAAACACACAATACAAGGGAAATTATAAATTCAAATATAAAATATCATTATCATATCTTATAGTGGTGATGGGTATAAGAACTCATATTTGCAAAGACAAAACAGAGATCAAAATAATGAAAACTTAACAAAACTTAGGAGGATCAATTCAACAAATAACATCATATCAAGAAATGTCATATCAATAAAGGGTAGTATAATTGGTAAAAATAGCAATGAAAGATCAAAATTACAAAATTTGGGATAACATTTGGTTTCATTTTCAAGTGACTTAATGTTAGTTACATTGAATATAAATTTGATAGAGTCTAGAAAATATGCTGAATTTACTTAGTTACCCATTTCCGTATTATTCAAAGGAAATTTTAAGATGACACTTGCATGAAGTTGAATTGGTAGACATTTAAGTTTAAATCAGCACAAAATTCTTCATGATAAGACAAATATGGTTAGAGATAAGCAATGATGATAATGACATATAGTATTTAACATGAACAATAAAGATAAAAATAATTTAAATCAGTAATTGTTACTGTACCTATTGGTTTTTTGTTAGTTTACAATTTAAAGTGTGATTTGTCAAAGTCACTTGTACATTCAACTAAGTAGAAAAATTGGCTGATGATGGAGGTGAAGATGGTTCTCTGAGATCATTTTTGGGGATAAAATCTGGAGGAAAAAGCTTATCTTTAGCAGGAATCATAGTTCTGATAGTTGACTTGATTGTTGCCTCAGCAACACCAGCCACATCACCTATCTCCTTTGCAGATTTTTCAATACCAAGAGCAAGACATGTCAAATGAATTGCTGCTGCAGCAACTGTAACTGGTACTCTTCCAGTCACTATGTCAAGATCAACTGATTGTCTAGCAACATGAGTTGCAATTAACTGAGCCTTATGGGTCAGCTCAAGATTAGAACAAAATCGAGACATAAAATCACCAGTTTTGATTATATCAACGCTAGTATTCAGAGCACGTAAAATGAGTTTGAAAGATTTACCAATCTGTTTTTTACTGACAGTACATACAGCACATATTTCCCTAAATGTTCTTGCTGCTCCTTCCTGAGAGCAAGCAATATACAAACAAGCAGCACAGTTTGCTTCAGTAGAACGGCCTCTCAAAGCCTTAGTATCAGTCATTTTCTTGAATAAGGTATTAGCTCTATCTATGATGGCCTGAGAGGCCTTGAGTCGATCTGCCATTAGTCTGATTTCACTGAAGGCCTGGACAAGAGCTCTATCACTTCCAGAAGGTCCAATTCGATTTTGCCATCGTTGCATGTCATAATTTTCACCAGTAAATTGTATAGATGTGGTGAGGTCACCAGATAATAATGGATTCTCAGCAGCACCAACACGACTAGGATCATCACCTGTATCATCTGAAAATGTCCTCCATTCTGAACCAACATCTATGACTCTATCACCAACTACAAGACCACATTCAGGACAGACTGTATCACCTGCTCGGTAATCCTCAACAAGAGGAACATTTGGATGGGCAGGACAGAATTGTCTACCCCAGGTTGATGTATTCTTTCGAGACATATGACCCTGTTTTTGAATACTTAGATCAGCATCAGTACTTAATGAATAATCTTTAGTTCATTGAAGTATCTGAACATTAAAAGGGATCAATCTAAAACATAATCAAGCATTGAATTATCAAATTAAGGGATGATACACCACTTGTCATGGCCACTTGGTGCTTTCTCAGCCTATATAATATTTATTTTTGTTGAGAAGCACACTTTGTATACACCAACATTTGACACAGTAGCTGCTTGGACTGAAGGGAACCTCTCAGTTTCAGTTCCTAGTTAAATGCCCTGTTCAGCAATTAGGACATCCACTGAGCTCACCTTTGGTTGACACCCGGCCACCGACAGCAAAGGGGTCAGACAACGTCTGACAAAGGTTAGGTTCAGACCCAAAACTACTGTGACAAATGCTGCATTTAAACTGCAAGATAATAAAGATGTTTCCTTGATTTTGACAACACAGTACTATTATTTTCGGTCTTGATGTTATATAAGCTAGCCTTTAGGGGAGAGAAGAGGCAGAAGAACCAATAATCAAATACAGAAATACAGAAGATAGGTTAACATTTCCAGTCATTTCACAACGGGGGACAATTTGTTGCACATCACTATATTGTTATATTGGGTGAATTGAGGCAGGAGCAGGCAATTTCATAAATTGGATTTAGATTAAATAAATATTAATGGATCACATCTGCTAATTATTTGAGGCAATTTTAGACAACGAGTTAGAGTTTGATTTTTATTTTGCTAGAAAAAAATGCTATTAATCAACAAATTTGTAGTGGGATTTTATCCTCTGCCACGCCGTGTTGCTAAACACGTATATCCCTGTCTGCGTATATCCCTGTCTGCGTTATATTGGGTGAATTGAGGCAGGAGCAGGCAATTTCATAAATTGGATTTAGATTAAATAAATATTAATGGATCACATCTGCTAATTATTTGAGGCAATTTTAGACAACGAGTTAGAGTTTGATTTTTATTTTGCTAGAAAAAAATGCTATTAATCAACAAATTTGTAGTGGGATTTTATCCTCTGCCACGCCGTGTTGCTAAACACGTATATCCCTGTCTGCGTTGCGCGGCGCGCTTCCTCAGAACAGGTAGCGCGGCGCGCGTACGCACACCTATGCGGGCTTAGGAACACGCCGTGCAACACGACCCTCCAAATTTCAGAGTGTTGCGCGCTAGGGATGGGTAAGATCCTTAAATCCACCTACAAATTTGTAGTTCATACGGCATGTGGGATAATCATTAATGGAAGTTTGCCCTAACCAGGGACCTGGTTACGCGCAAGGAGTGCGCGGCGCGGCACCCCTGGTGAGGGGAAATGGAAGTAAAGGAGAGTGGGAAATTATGGTTAAATCATTGCCAGATGGATTTCATCCATCCCTATTCCCGTGCAAAACTCGGGAATTTGGATGGTAGTGTTGCAGTTGCAGAAAAATGCGCGCTGCGAAGGGTAAAGTGAAATTGTTACCTAACACGAATACCCTTCCACTAACCAGGGCGGGGCGTCGCGCCGCGCACTCCGTGCACGTGACCAGGGTCCTGGTTAGGGCAAAAAACTCATCAGATTCCAAGTTGGGGAAGCCCCTTTTTGGACCCCTTTTCTCCTCAATTGGGGCAAAAATCTTCAACCTTAACCAGCTTCTGATTGAGAATTGCAGGCACATTGCCAGCCCCACCGTGTGTTTCCATACAAACAAAGGCCATATCAGTGTTTTTATAATTCATTTTTTTATTTGAAAAGTTCAATTTAATATCAATTACAATATCATTACTTTAACTCAATACTTAAGATCAAACAAAATGCCCATTGATATTAAATTAGGGTCCAGAGCATGTCCTGAGGACATAATTACACCAGTCCCCCAACAAGAAATCATTATATATATTGACTACAAAGATGACTGTATTTGTTCTACAAAGAAAATATATCGTATATAAATATAAATAGAGTTCTAGAATGTCTCAGGGCACTGAGTCCTTGCCAACAACAACATGATCAACCCTGATGCGGTACTGCAGGGTGAT
>WFMF01000930.1:0-25141 GCA_011033025.1 Beroe forskalii | reverse complement strand
AGCGTTTAGCTGAAATTTGCTAAACATGTATATCCCTGTTTTTGTTGCGCGGCACGTTGCCACATATGCATGCTATGTGTCCCTATTTGTTTGCGTGCGCGCCTTTTCTTTAATTTTGCGAACACGCGTGCGTGCATTGCGCGCGCAAAATAGGTCCTAAAACGTAGGACCAGTGGCGCGCTTTCTCAACAAAAAAAGCGTAGCGCGCGCCGCGCATACGCACACCTAGCATAGCACCTATGCGTAAAAATCCACGGACTTTGCCCATCTACTTTTTTTGACTGGACGGGCGATAGTTCAATCGACGGACATTGCCCGTCTATGCGGAACGTTGCGCCGCGCGCGAGGCCGGTAGGGTAACATCTTATACGATAGCTCAAATGTGACCATCCATTGTCCAAATGTGGAGCCAGTGTCATGATGAAGACAATTAACCTTATCGTCCTTTAATCATTTATTTATTGTATTCAGTATTTCATGTAAAAATTACAAACCTTTCTGAGTGATCGGCACACTTTCATTAAAAGGATTGCTTTCTGGACAATGGAGCTGCAGACGTATTCAAAATTTTGTTTCTCTGAGGAGCCCCTTAAACAGTCTCCCATCATTGTGAAGGATCTAAGCCCCAGCGTCCTCGAATCATACTGGATTGTTAAAATACTGCTGCCCAACGGTGGAGCAATGTTGATTTTTGAGCCGGGGAATTTTTCCCTCGAAAATTAACGCTAATTGAATTATGGTAATTTAATTATAGCAGTCCAACAACATTTTTGATCCCAAAAGACAAACAGTAACGTAGTTGTATGAAACATTAGCTTCCACTCCCAGTCCCAAGGTTGTTTCTTTTCCTAAAGCAATCAGGTCGGACCAATATCTACATGTTCTCATGTTGCAGCATATCAAAAATGATAGGCATATGGAAGTGACATCATATAATATTGTGTTATTGCACTGAATTACCGATTGGTAAAACCGCCTATCAAATGAAAAAAGTCGTGTAACCACACCGAATCTAGTTTGTATCGGTTAATGATGGTCATAATCCTATTTGGTCAAGGTAAAGTAGCCTTGAAATAACAAAAGCAAATTTTTACACAATTATAGATTGGCCAGAAAGTGTAACTTGAAAAGTAAGGCTCAAAGCTGGTCACAATTTGCGATTTTATATAAGAAGGTTGAAAATTTTGTCAAATTTGAGCCGGGGAAAAAGGATACTTTTCCCCGGCTCCATAAATTAAGCCGGGGAAAAAACCCCCTGTCCCCGGCTCCTGCTCCACCCATGCTGCTGCCTCATTGAAAAAAACACTTTATCAGACAATGTTAATGGCATTTGGACTGAATGGAGCTACCAGATCCCTAGTTTTATTTGCATGTTGTCTTGTTTTTTCGTGATCCAGCATAATGTTTATTGAATCATGGACACTGTTTTGTGAAATGAGTGTTGATGTTGATCGAAAATTTTTTATCTTTATCTTTATCTTTATGCATTTGATCATTAGAACAATTTTAGTCCAGGGTTTTTTAAAGCTCCAAAGGATTTAAATAATCTCAAAAGAGTCCTAGAAAGTGGAGCCCAAGAGAGCCTCAAAGCACATTGCCCCCACCTTTAGAGGTTTGGGAGAGTTCCAAATGGAGAACATCCCTCATCTATGGGTAGCACATCTACCATTCGGCCAATGATCCTCCTCCCACATTGTTGATTAGTTGATACCAGAAATAACATGATAGAGGTCATTGTCTGTAGTCCACCCTCAAAAATCCAGAGAGTTCTTTCCCATGTTATAATTCAGAATATGTATCACATGTTTGCTATGATTGATCATTGTAGTGAAACACAGAACTCTCAATAATGAAATCACAATTATGAAACGTCAATGTGTATCACTATTTTATAATCTTAATAAGTGTATGAATTCAATGAACATTTTTCCTATCAATATCCAGTGACTCAACATTTTTATTTTGAGGCATTGTATTATGTGAAAAGGGATGGCTATGATTTCTGATGGGGATTGGAATTATGATGAAACAGTCATTAAAAACCTTGGTCAGAAATACCTAAAAAGTTACTCTGACTTCACTGAAGATTTAGATAAGATTATTGAAGATGAGGAAACCCTTGATTCAAGTAAACTTTTGGATCTGAAACCATTGTCTCTTCAAGTTGCTCCTCATGAAAGTGCTGATCTTGTTGACCTTGTGAAAACAGAGAATAGAGGACTGAATAAAGTTATTTTGGTTCTAGCTTCTCTGTGCAAAGAAGTATCATATCTTAAGTCCCAGTTATTTAACATTTTCATTCCACCTATTCTTATGTATGGTGAGCGATCTGACTGTGATAACTTGGCAAAAGGTGAAGCTCAGCTAATGATTGGAAGGGTGTTACCTCTTCTTCAAGAATTAAGGTGCTTTATCACTAGATCAAAAGAAGTAGCAAAGAACATAATTTGTCAACTAGACATATTGTATGGCCAACAAAATGTTGCTCAGTCCATTGTCACTAAGGATGTGCATTTCATCAGTGTATTTGAAGCACTTGGTACAGTTTTCATGATGCAAGTTGTACTTGATGAAGTTATCGAGAACAGCAAACTTTTAAGTGAACACTGGGCTCTCTACCGATCTATTCTGAGGTCAGTGCACAAATCAGATCAATTCAACTTTGAAGAGAAGAAGCTCTTTGCATTTGAGAGATTACTAACAGCTTTAGAAGTCGAATTGTTTGATGGTCATATCTTTCAAAACTGTTTGAAGCAGAAGCTTAATCCA
The DNA here is from genome assembly GCA_011033025.1 of Beroe forskalii. Classification (NCBI taxonomy): domain Eukaryota; kingdom Metazoa; phylum Ctenophora; class Nuda; order Beroida; family Beroidae; genus Beroe; species Beroe forskalii. The sequence goes on along the minus strand of WFMF01000930.1, from coordinate 22,372 downwards.
CTGTCAAATGGGTTTCAGAATGAATTATCATACTCAGTATCAAATATTTTGTTGGCCTATGATGCAGCATCTTTATCATCAAAAGATCAGGAAGTCCAGCTAGCATTACTCATACCAATAACACTTTTTATGTTTCAGTGTACAGTTTTTCATGTTCAGGACAGGAAGGCTTTCCGTCAAATATGGGATTTGCATAAAAGAGTACCATTCATCCAACTTGCTGGTCCAGTTATGCTGCCATTGTCAGCTTTCCTAAAACGCAGTTTGCCACATTCAACCAAACTTATCGACAAAAAAATGGAAGCTGCTGTTGTGCCTGCTAGGCAGATTTTCTTGCAGTCAATTACACAGACACTGATAAAAGATGTTGATACATATAAAAATCAAGTTTCTGCTTGGTGTTCTGATGTTGTTGATAGTTCTTCTATGGAAGGCACTGTTCAAACAGGTCTTGAAAAGATTTGTAATAAACTTATAAATGGATTGGTTATTGCTAAGAATATTTCATCTCTGGCTATGATGGTCATGAACATGCATTATACATTAGCTAAACCAATAACAAAGAATTCTGTTCTTTGTTGCATTGAGTTAGTTCAGCTCATCAAGACTATTGAAGGTGTTTACTATGCAATGGAAAAAATGTTTGCAACAACATCATCTCATCTCATACAACAGTTTTCCCTCAAAATTCTCAATAGTATAGAAATACTCAAGAAGAAATTGACCCAAGATCGCAGGTATTCTGATTCAAGCCTTGATATAATAGCTGCATATAACTTGATAGCAAATTGCATGAATGGCTGTGCCAGTAATCCCCGCAAAATTGTATGCAAATTAGCTCTGGAAGTAGCAAGGCAAGGGAAGGCATTGACTTCAGAAGACAATGCCATGTTTGTCAGTATTTTTAAAAGAGTAGAAATAGTTACTGAATACCAAGTTAAGGTGAAAGAAGCATGTGATACTTCATTCTTATACTGGCACAGATCTGTAGCACCAGTATATTTTTCACATGTATTCAATAATCCAACATTGGCCCCCTGCTTGCAATATTTTTTTGCAGGCTTATCAGATTGTAGCCAACCACTTCTATTGATGAGACATCTTTGCTCTGATGTTGACAAATTAGCTATGTTGAAAAGTGAAATCAAAGATCATTTTGAAAAAGAAGTCCTTGTTCCTCTATGTAATGAGATAGAAACCGATCTTCGTCTATCCACTCATGCTCACCTTCAGCTTGATGATAGGAACCCACTTAAATTTGGAATGAAAAATATCTCAGCTCTACTATCAACAAAGCCAATTCGATTTTTTGATTCATATATTGATATTAAAAATCATGTCACTCACTATCTGGATGCAACATTTTACAACCTTACAACAGTTGCTTTGCATGATTGGCAATCATATGCTATCATGGGAAATTTAGCTCATCAAAAATATGGTCTCAAAATGATTGAAGCACATCTTCCTAGTCAGACTATTGAGCAAGGTATTGATGTACTGGAAATAATGAGGAACATACACGTTTTTGTTTCAAGATACTCATACAACTTGAATAATCAAATCTTTATTGAACAGTCTAGTAATAATAAACATCTGAATACCATCAACATAAGGCATATTGCTAACTCTATCAGAACTCATGGGACTGGTATTATGAACACAACTGTCAACTTTACATTTCAGTATCTGCGAAAGAAGTTCTATGTTTTTTCACAATTTCTTTATGATGATCATATTTATTCAAGATTAGTTAAAGATGCTAGGTATTTCAAGGAACACAAAGAGGAGCTCGATCAATGTTATCCTTATGAAAAGGCCGACAAGTTTAACAGAGGAATTAGGAAATTAGGTCTGACACCTGATGGTTTATCATTTCTTGATCAGTTCAGGAATCTTATAACTCACATTGGAAACGCAATGGGCTACATCAGAATGATACGGTCTGGTGGTATTCATGCTTGTGCCAATGCAATGAGATTTGTTCCTGACCTTGAGGGTATATTAAATCTTGAAGATCTTACAAAAGAAGAAGAACTACCCAATGATACCTGTCAAGCTGGTGCTATTCTGGACAGTGTCTTACATAACCTTACAAAGAATTTTGCTGATGGCACTGCATACTTCAAAATGCTTGTAGATGTTTTTTCTAAGTCACTTTGTGGGCCTAAAAATCAGCATCTCAAAAACTTTTTCATAATTATCCCACCTTTGACCTTAAACTTTGTTGAACAGATGATGAATGGAAAAGAGAAAATCAACAAAAAGAACAAAATTGGAGCCACATTTACAGATGATGGCTTCAGCATGGGAATTGCATATATTTTGAAGCTGCTAGACCAATACTCAGCATTTGATTCTCTTCATTGGTTCCAAAGTGTCAATAATAAATTTAACTCTGAAGAGAAAGCTGTGAAGGAAAGCCGGAAACAAGCAGTTTCTGATGTGAAATTGAACCAGACTAACACACTGACTATGAAGCGCTTAGATCAATATAGACAAGAGTTTGAGTTGTTATACTATTCACTGAGCAGTGCAAGGATATTCTTTAGGACAGATTTGGAAGATATACCTTTAAACCCTGATAAAATACCTGTTGAAACATCTGAGATCCCTGAGACCGAATCAGCTAAAACATAATTCTAGGTTTGACTGTTAACTAAAATAAATTTGTATGAAAGTATTTCCAGTGAATGGTTGTAAAACTTTTTATTACCAATCTTTTTTGAAAAAGTTTATAAGCCCTATTTTTCCAATAGATGTGCATCATCTGATGACAGTGAAATACATAAATAAATGATAATTAAATGTTATATCTTCATACTTGTTATTATACAATTCGAATACAGCTATATCTAATCAGATAATTTTTATGTTTTCTTGTGACGTCGATTTTTAACTTAATCATTTATTGTGAACTTGTATAACTTTCAAAGTTTTTGAGTGAATTTTGTTTTCATTATGATTGTTATCATTAAATGATTTGTAATATCATTTTGATTGGTGTATCTTGTAATTTGATGTTGAAAGTTTTTGTTAATTTGACTCATATGGGTAGTAGCATGGTGCTAAATGCTCTCATCACACAAATATAATTCATAAGGTATTACTCAGATTTTATTTTAGATTATCAATAATAGTATTGTCTCAATCTAAATGGAAACATGATTATACTTAAATCAATAGAACATGTTGCGTCGGTATTGAAATATTCCCGAATTTGTGTTTGTAAAATCATTAATTTGTTAAGGTTATAATAATTGTTAGTCAGATGTGTGATGATAGTCCAATTGAGGAATGCTTCAAAAATCTTCTTGAAAAGGAAATTGGAAATATTGAAGAAAGTCCACTGAGTGATGAACCGATTGCTATTATCTTCCCTGCTCTTCCAGCTAAGCTACGATTTTTGCTTCATGATATTTTGAAGAACCACCCTGCATTTCAGACAATTTCAGTTGGAATTGAGCCAGATCGCCATCCAATCATATTCAAAGCCCATCACCACAACACATCAATTGTTGATGTTCCTGAAGGACAAGTTTTCGAGAGTAAGTTAGAGGAATTTGTTTTTCGTACAGGAAATCCTGACATTGATAGTTTAGACCAGCCACTCAATGATTTCAGTATATTTGTTACAACTGTTCATAAACTTAGTGATGATTTCCAAGATTCTTACACCTTCGTTGCAGTGGCTCAAGGAGTTAAATACATAGACATCAGGAGAACACTCAAAGTGTATTACCGTCAAGGTCTTGTTAACTGCTACGAAGTGAGGCAAACCGAAAAATCTGATCATATCCTACTTGCAAATAGTAAGGAAACGTTAGAAGAAATTACGAAATTATTTGGCGATGAACTCAAATTAGTTTCAAATTTTAAGAATATCACAGAGGCCACTGCAAACGTTCTTCACATAATGGCGAAGTGTGGACGGCTTTTACCAGCAAAACCAAGAAATATGGTTGACCGATCAGCAGCTGCAAACATAATGTCCCGTCATCTGGGCATACCTAAAAAACAGAGCCCGCTGAATAAGTGATAAAGAATAGTATTTCACAAGAATAGTATGTTATAACCAGGTCTATCCATCTTACCAAATCATTTTAATTATCAAATCTATATATTTCAAATCATTTGATTGATTGGCTCGATTGGCTACCTCTAACAGCTAGTGTTTACCCTTGCCTGCATCCGTGAATTGTGAGATTATTGCCCCAAAATCTTTAGGATACTGTATCACCACTTACTGGAACATCATGTCACAACGATTTTATACAATGTGGTATTTTTCAATGGTAAGCTGAACGATTTGACTAAATACTGAACATGGGGTGAAGGCCCCCCTTCCCCCAGCCCTCTCCTAGGATGCTCCCGGAAGACATAGACGAAGACAGCAATGTTACTTTCCGCATCCTTCTCCCATCCCGTGTTAGTTGATAATTCTACCTATATTATCTAGATAATCTTTGGTCAAATTCTATGGTCAATAAACACATATACTTCCGTTCATACTGAAATATGTCAGAACTAACTGTAGTCTATTGTTCAGGACATTGGAGCCATTATTGGCCGGAAAGGTGCAACTATAAACTCAATCAGAGAAGACGTAAGTTTTCCAAACTTCTTGCTCAAATTAATGATTACAAAAAGTTTGGGGTTCAATATTTACCACAACAATATTTACCACAACAATATTCAAATTCACCTATTTCTCCGGAGATTTTCTTTCGACGAAAAAAAGCTTTCTAATTGAAGAGTTGAAGTTTATTCTTTTTATAGTTTTATACCTTAATAATACAAAAATGCTATGTAAGTATGTACTACCATATTTAACGTATAGATCGTACAAGTTGTAATGCTTCATCTGAATTAGTTAAGTAGAGATATTTTTGGTGCCATTTGCTAGAATTTAATGTGTGTTATATTACAAGGCAGTCTACATTATATAGCAGTGGATAAGACACCCTATTTGGCAATTATTAGTTTCTGTTGGAAATTCTTAGTTTCTGTGCGCGTTTCTGTTCCGATTAAATGGTATTTTAAATCTTAATTGCTCTAAGATCATTACGAAAGCTACAAAAATACCCAGCAGGTATTAGCCGATGTATAATATACAACATTCTATCTTGGTAGTTAATTATTCCCGTAATTATCAAGTGCAATGTTGCTGTTTCCTATTTTTGTAACTTCATTAATTGTTACATTTATCCAGTGTCAACTTGTGAAGAGCATCATTATGTGTATATAATAAAGTCATATGCTGTGATCTCATTGGAAAATGTCACATCAAAATTACTGATAACAATTTCGCGACGGATATATTGTACCATGATTTTTTATATCACGGAAAACAGAAATGTGAAGCGATTGCTAATTGGACTATATTGCAATATGATGTCTGAAATCATTATAATTTATGAATTCAGTGACTCGATGTTTGAACAAGAGAATCCTCTCTCATTTGGTTAACAAACTACCCGACACCTGTGCCATGTACACATGGAGTTCCTTAGTTCCCACCACCCCAATTAGGGTGTCTTTTCTTTGCTCACGATTCTGGTAATTGTTGTAATTGTTGTAATTGTCCCTTTGTACATACTCTAGGTCTCCGTGTGTAGAACACACCTGGGTTTATGCAGCAGCAAGTTCCCAGCAACTATTCTAGGTAGATAGTTTAAGTACAAGGTCAGAAACCTGGTACTTGGTAGGTACCTACCTGTTTACTTAGTAGAAACCTGGTACCTTCCTGAGTACATACCTGGTATATACCTGGTGTCCTGGTACTTACCTGTTATTCATCTGCATAAAACTTTTTTATTTCCCTCCCCATTGAACTTTTTGTGAATACAAAAAGGCAAATGAGAGGGTTCGCAGAGATCGTGGTTTGGGAAGGTGAGAAATACGATATGTGTATATCAGGTCCAGGTTTGCAATACAACTACTGTAATTTCTGGAAAGTGCCCGGAAAATGGAAGTGGCGTAAATTCGTCATAAAAGTGGCGTAAATTCGTCATAAAAGTGGCGTAAATTCGTCATAAAACTGGTGTAAATTCGTCATGCAGTCGAGTCTCCTAGCAGTAGCAACTCTTACATTTGAGCGCGCACAACGTGCCCGCGCAAACGCTTGCGCAGGTGTGAGATTGTTGGTGTAAGTTCGTGCGCGGCGCTGTTTGAGTCAAACAAGCCACACGAATTACGATTTCAGTTGGAATAATTATGTAGAGCGTCCAAGAAATGTTAATTGAGAATCGAAGCAAAGATTATGATAAATATTGAAAAGTTTTTCACAAAAATAGTTTCCCTCTAACTATTCTGTCTCAGCAGAGGGCCCAGCGTTTGCGCCGCGCACTCCAGCTTGTAGCTGCGAGAAAATTAAGCGGCTTTCCCATGAACTACCGATGAGCTCTGAACCAAACACTCACACTGCTCTCAGTGATACAATCACTCGTTCGCGTTACGCATTTTCGTCGATCGTGAGGGAGGGAAATTAAGCGCCTGCATACGGGAACAATGGACAAGAAATGTGCCGGCAGGCGCAATTCTTGTTGATTTAGCTAAAATAGAATAGCAGCTAATATTCAGCGTTAGTTCTCAATTTACAAACAAGTAATTTGAGTAGTTATAAAGTATTATTAAGAATTTTGCCTTACGAAACATTTGAATGTCCAAATAAACGGAGCATGTATGTGTGTACGAATTAATCATATAATAAACATTAAACACGTATTGATGGATTTGCGTACTTGATTTCTCTCTTTCTCCAATTTCCTAACGGAAACGGTTTACAAATTAGTAATTAAGCAATCAATCAAAAGTTTAATTAGTGAAGTCAATCAGTGCTTATTCCTGATGTGTAAGTTCGGCAGCCTACGTGCGTCGTATGAAATGCAAAAGTACTTAATGTACAAAATTAAGCCTAATGTACTTGTATAGATATATACTTTACTTTTCGATGCACGTATAACATTTGAATTCACGTGTGTATAGCGAATCATGAATGATGATAATACAGTCAATACAGAGTTTTAATTCACCGTAGTGCTTGAATACACTAGATGTATTGCTACTGCAATATGCTGCATCTAAATTCAATGCACTCTAACTTGCTGTAGCATAAGTTCGAGATTTAGCGAGTAATTCCGTACTCACTTCAAATTATTGCAAGAAGTACAGTGTAATGTATTGTACACAATGCACGTTGTAAAACTATGCTTATTGTCCAGTTTTTAGGGCGTTGGTGCCACTTCGGTGAGAAGTAGTTGATTGAGTTTCAAAGAATGATACTACTTTTGATTTGAGGAACCGATCAGGCATGGAACACCACACAAGCAAGCTTAAACGCCAAACGGGTCATCATTTGGGAAACGATGATTATGCAGTAGGTACCAAGTGTACACTACACTGAGTGTGCTGTACACGATTTTTCGACCTCCTAGCCCTATCATCAAAATGGCTGAATAGATTGATATTTCAAACTCACTATATATGGCTTATTTCTGCACTGTTTCGGAACTGCTGCTAGGTATTTCTTGGTGCTCTGGAAGGCTTTCCTTTACAAACGGACACGGTATCCACTATCAAAGTTGGTGTGAGTTAGTGAGTGTAGGAGCGACAGGCGTGTTGTCATATCATATTTCTCATCCAATTTGTAATTCAATATCTGCTGACACACACAGGACCCTGGAGAGGATGGCAGGGGAGGAAGGTTCCTGCAGAATTACTTATACACTCAGTTTTTTTTATAAGAAACTTATTGAAATCCTAGGCTACAAGTTTCTTATTTTTTCACGATTTTGAGCCTAAAAGTTTCTTAATCGGTTTCTTAATTCTACATACCGACATACCGTACGAAAAATGTCTACGAAATTTCCAACATAGGAACCTACTGTGTAGACTGTAGTCGAGGATTAGAATCGAACCTTCTGATATTTTCAGTTAAATTATACACTTTTTAAGCATGTATCTATCTTAAAAGATTTGTGCAGCTGTATACAATAATGTTCAGGGATCTTCATCAAATGTTCTTCCAAAAAAGTTTGAAATTTTGAAATTTAGATAATAATATCTAAATCCTATAATGCTTGGAACTTTTGGAAATAGATATGGAACTGTAATAGTGTCCTGTCGCAAAAACAATTTCTAAATTTCTGTTTTGTGCTTTAGTATCTAGCGTGTTACTTTTAAACCGAAAAATCATGAAAGATTCATTTTCTAAATTTCTATTCTATATTATGATCAATTATCACATACATCCAGTGTAATACTGTAATAGAAGTTCAATAGAAGTACTAGATTAGTTTCGGAATGTTCACAATCAAAAAATAGGGGTCTGGGAAGCAGCCTCAGAAGCCAGACGTATCATGTTAAAAGAATTTCAGTTGCAATAGGATTTTATACACAAATTTCAAAATTCTAGGCTAGAAGTTTCTTAATTTCTTAATTGTAAATCAGTGAAGTTTCTTAATTTTTCCGAAATTCTAGGCTAAGTTTCTTAAATTTTCGGAAATCCTAGGCTAAGTTTCTTATAGACAGTTTCTTATAAAAAAAACTGAGTGTATGCGTGCAGACTGCAGGTTGTATGAGCATTCTGAGGTGTAGGATAGTAGAATGAATACATTACCGTAGTGTAGTAAGGTAGTAGTACGGTGAGTAATAATGTCGAGCCCCGAAGGGGCGAACCATTATAACGAAGATTTGTCTCGAAAACCACTCGTTTTTCGTAACAAAACTTATCCAAATGTTTCCAGAATTATGTAGAATCATTTCTAGACCTTTCAAATATAACATTGAAACATTAAAAGTCCCAAAATGCCCGGATTAGTTCCTCTAAAATGATCACGAGCCTGTAGAACGTGGCCTGCACCTGTTCACTAAATTATAGGCGGTGAATAAGTCATTCAAGATTTGATTGCGGAATGGAATTTATATATACTCGGAGCTGATACCTCTATAGTTTACTCAAAAATTCAATGTTGAATTTAACAGGATGTACCATGAATAATACCTATTCTAAATGAAGGAAGGTGCGCATTTGTGACCCCCTGGAGTGTGGGACCCTGTGAGAGAATTGCGTCATGTGTGTATACATCGTCCAGTGTCTACACGCGTTATATATACTGCAAGCGTGTACACTTTATACATCGGTTAGCGCAACCTGGGTCTCATTATCATCCATTCTTGAGAATAAAACAAAAGGTAATTAATAACTTATATAACGAGTAAGGATTTAACTTATTGAAATTTCGTACAAGGGGTGTAAAGTTTAAGGGGTAGGTACAAGCTATATAGGTCCCGGTCTTTAGATCGTTAGTCTAAATTTCAACGTAGAGGTGAGAGCAGTGCTATGAGAGTATGAGAAAGTCGGTCAGACTGATGATTGACTAACGGGACCCACCAGACAAAAGCCCCCCTTTACCCAGACCCTGGACCCTTGCCATATCTTGAGAGTTTTGAAGACAATATTTGCGCAAGCTTATTTTACCCCCGCAAGCGCAGTTTATATTAACCTTTGTGAACCTAATCTGCTATTTCAGTCGGAAGCTAAGATAAAGATAAGCTCGTCAGACACGGACAGTGGAACGTACTACAGAGAGGTAGTCCTCACTGGATCCATCTGTCAGATAGTGGCAGCTTGCTACCTCATAGCTTCCAGACTCGAGGTAAGTGCTACCTTATAGCTTCCAGACTAGAGGTAAGTGCTACCTCATAGCTTCCAGACTAGAGGTAATTAGTTCTACCTTGATAAGTGAGTTAGTGCTACCTCAGTACCTTATAGCTTTCCGACAAGAGGTAAGTGCTACTTATAGCTTCCAGGCTAGAGGTAAGTGCTACCTTATAGCTTACAGACTAGGGGTAAGTGCTACCTTATAGCTTCCAGGCTAGAGGTAAGTGCTACCTTATAGCTTACAGACTAGGGGTAAGTGCTACCTTATAGCTTCCAGACTAGAGGTAAGTGCTACCTCATAGCTTCCAGACTAGAGGTAATTAGTTCTACCTTAATAAGAGCTACCTTATAGCTTCCAGACTAGAGGTAAGTGCTACCTCATAGCTTCCAGACTAGAGGTAATTAGTTCTACCTTAATAAGAGCTACCTTATAGCTTTCCAGACGTGAGGTAAGTGCTACTTTATAGCTTCCAGACTAGAGGCAAGAGCTACCTTATAGCTTCAGACTAGAGGTAGAAGTGCTACCTCATAGCTTCCAAACTAGAGGTAAGTGCTACCTTATAGCTTCCAGACTAGAGGTAATGAGTTCTACCTAATAAGTGCTACCTTATAGCTTTCATTAGCTTCGAACTAGAGGTTAGTGCTACCTCATAGCTTCCAAGACTAGGGGTAAAGTGCTACCTCATAGCTTCCAGACTAGAGGTAATTCGCTTCAATATAACTTCGAGACTAGAGGTGAGTGCTACCTTATTGCTTCTAGACTAGAGGTTAGTGTGGATCTCAAAGGAATTTTTCAGGATTTCATCCCGTGCATTAGAATTCATCTTCGTACAACTATATTATGTTTATTTTTGGATTCTATACATAAGTACAAGATTCCATACACAATAACTTTCTCATGTAATAATGATAAACTCAGTACTAACATTTCAACAACATAACACATGCCAATACCTCCGTACTTCATACACACAATTACTCACCAACTGCCTATACAGTATACAGTACATAACTATTTTGCTGAGTTGTGAATTGAGGGCTTCAGGAATACTTTAGTTCTAAGCTGCCAAGCATTCCTACACTGCAAGGTAAATATTATCACCTGCGGAATCCCTCCTGTCCACAAAAATATACAAAGCTTCTCCAAACTGCTTTTGCTAAGTTTTAAAAAAACACACAATACACGTTTGTAAACCTTGCGCACCAAAGAAAGGTAGTTCAACGTCGTCAACTTAGCGTTTTGCGCTTTAGCAATGACTTCTGCCAATTGGTAACGTGCCATGGCTATTATAACTGCGTGGTGTTGTCTGCTAACAACACACTAGCCCTCTGTAATTTGGTACAGGCCTGGTGTAAAGCTGCTAAAACAGATTGGGCCCCTATATCGTGGTACAGGCCTGGGTAAAGCCAACAACAGCCCTTTCCCTCTGTAGTTTAATTTACAGGCCTAGTGTAAAGGGTAACAACAACACCAGACCTCTGTATCGTGGGACAGGCCTGGGTGCCGCTAAAAAACAGCACCAGCCCCCCTATATCATGGGGGGAAGGCCTGGGGGTAAAGGGTAAAAAACAGCACTAGCCCTCTATATCGGGGACAGGGCTGGTGTAAAGGCCGCAACAAAAAGCACCAGCCCCCTTAAAATCGTGGGGACAGGGCTGGGTAATGCCGCTAACAACGTTAACCCCAGCCCTCTGAAATTTTGGCACGGGGAAAGCCGCCAACCCAAAACCCCAGCCCTTCCCCTTCATGGCAGGCCTGGGTAAAGCCGCCAACAACAGCACTAGCCCCCCTTTTCGTGGTACAGGCCTTTTCAAAACTCAAAAAGCAAATTTTTCCCCCAATCGTGGAAAGGCCTGGTGTAAAGCTGCCAAAACAGCACTAGCCCTCTTATCGTGGGCGGCCTGGGTCCAAATTGCAAAAAAGCACAGCCCCCTATATCTTTGGGACAGGGCCCCTTTTAAAGATGTTTAAAAAACAGCACTAGCCCTCTAATCGTGGGTACAGGCCTTGCTCAGCTGCTAAAAAACAATTTTTTTTTATCGGGGACAGGCCTGGTGTAAAACTGCTAACAGCCCCAAACCCTCTGTGGTTTTGGCAGGCCTGGTGTAAAGCTGCCTTTAAAGATTACCCTCTGTAAGGGGACAGGGGTGGTGTAAAAAAAATTAAAAAACAACACCTGCCCTCTTTTAGTGGGTACAGGCCTTTGCTGTTTAAAAACAGCACTTTTGCCCTCTGTAGGGGTGGACAGGGCTGGTATCGGTTAGCGCAACATGGGTCTCATTATCATCCATTCTTGAGAATAAAACAAAGGTAATTAATAACTTATATAACGAGTAAGGATTTAACTTATTGAAATTTCGTACAAGGGGTGTAAAGTTTAAGGGGTAGGTACAAGCTATATAGGTCCCGGTCTGAAGATCGTTAGTCTAAATTTCAACACAGAGGTGAGAGCGGTTCTATGAGAGTATGAGAATGTCGGTCAGACACACCAGACAAAAAGCCCCCTTAATCCCAGACCCATACCATATCTAAAGCTCATTGTGCTTGAGAGTTTTGGAGAAAATGTTTGCGCAAGCGTATTTTACTCTCGATAGCGCAGTTTTAATTTTAACCTTTATGAACTTAATCTGCTATTTCAGTCGGAAGCGAAGATAAAGATAAGCTCGTCAGACACGGACAGTGGAACGTACTACAGAGAGGTAGTCCTCACTGGATCCATCTGTCAGATAGTGGCAGCCTGCTACCTCATAGCTTCCAGACTAGAGGTTAGTGCTACCTCATAGCTTCCAGACTAGAGGTAAGTGCTACCTCATAGCTTCCAGACTAGAGGTAATTAGTTCTACCTTAATAAGTGCTACCTCAGTAACTCATTGCTTCCAGACTAGAGGTAATTAGTTCTACCTTAATATAGCTTCCACACTGGAGGTTAGTTCTACCTTAATATAGCTTCCAGACTAGAAGTAAGTGATACCTCATAGCTTCCAGACTAGAGGTAAGTGCTACCTTAATATAGCTTCCAGACTAGAGGTAAGTGATACCTCATAGCTTCTAGACTAGAGGTAAGTGATACCTCATAGCTTCTAGACTAGAGGTAAATACTACCTGAATATAGTTTCAAGACTATAGGTTAGTGCTACCTCATAGCTTCCAGACTAGAGGTAAGTGCTACCTTATAGCTTCTAGACTATAGGTTAGTGCTACCTTATAGCTTCCAGACTAGAGGTTAGTGCTTCCTCATAGCTTCCAGACTAGAGGTTAGTGCTACCTCATAGCTTTTTGACTAGAAGTAAGTGCTACCTTATAGCTTCCAGACTAGAGGTTAGTGCTACCTTATAGCTTCCAGACTAGAGGTAAGTGATACCTCATAGCTTCTAGACTAGAGGTAAGTGATACCTTGTAGCTTCCAGACTAGAGGTAAGTGCTACCTTAATAAAGCTTCTAGACTAGAGGTAAGTGCTACCTTGTAGCTTCTAGACTAGAGGTTAGTGCTACCTCATAGCTTCCAGACTAGAGGTTAGTGCTACCTCATAGCTTCCAGGTAAGTGATACATTCCAGGTAAGTGCTACCTTGTAGCTTCCATACTAGAGGTAAGAGCTACCTTGTAGCTTCCAGACTAGAGGTAAGTGCTACATTAATAAAGCTTCTAGACTAGAGGTAAGAGCTACCTTGTAGCTTCCAGACTAGAGGTAAGTGCTACCTTAATAAAGCTTCTAGACTAGAGGTATGTGCTACCTTATAGCTTCTACACTAGAGGTTAGTGTGGATCTCATCTCGGAATTTTTCAGGGATTTCATATCCCGTGCATTAGAATTCATCTTTCGTACAACTACATTATGTTTATTTTGGATTCTATACATAAGTACAAGATTCCATACACAATTACTTTCTCATGTAATAATGATAAACTCAGTACTAACATTTCAACAACATAACACATGCCAATACCTCCGTACTTCATACACACAATTACTCACCAACTGCCTATACAGTATACAGTACATAAATATTTTGCTGAGCTGTGAATTGCGGGCTTCAGGACTACTTTAGCCTAAGCTGCCAAGCATTCCTACACTGCAAGGTAAATATTATCCTGCGGAATCCTCCTCTCTACAAAAAATATACAATGCTTCTCCAAACTGCTTTGCTAAGTTTTTAAAAAGCACACACAATACACGTTTGTAAACCTTGCGCGCAAAAAAGGCAGTTCAACGTCGTCAACTTAGCGTTTTGCGCTTTAACTATGACGTCATCTGCCAATTAGTAACATGCCATAGTATGATAACTGCGTGGTGCTGTCTCGCTAACAACAGCAACAACACTAGCCCTCTATATCGTGGTACAGGCCTGGTGTAAAGCTGCTAACAACAGAACTGGCCCTCTGTATCGTGGTACAGGCCTGGTGTAAAGCTGCTAACAACAGCACTAGCCCTCTGTACCTTGTGTAGTGTGGTACAGGCCTGGTGTAAAGCTGCTAACAACAGAACTGGCCCTCTGTATCGTGGTACAGGCCTGGTGTTAAGCTGCTAACAACAGCACTAGCCCTCTGTACCTTGTGTAGTGTGGTACAGGCCTGGTGTAAAGCTGCTAACAACAGAACTGGCCCTCTGTATCGCGGTACAGGCCTGGTGTAAAGCTGCTAACAACAGCACTAGCCCTCTATATCGTGGTACAGGCCTGGTGTAAAGCTGCTAACAACAGCACTAGCCCTCTGTATCGTGATACAGGCCTGCACTAGCTGCTAACAACAGAACTGGCCCTCTGTATCGTGGTACAGGCCTGGTGTAAAGCTGCTAACAACAGCACTAGCCCTCTGTATCGTGATACAGGCCTGCACTAGCTGCTAACAACAGCACTAGCCCTCTGTAGTGTGGTACAGGGCTGGTGTAAAGCTGCTAACAACAGCACTAGCCCTCTATATCATAGTACAGGCCTGGTGTAAAGGTGCTAACAACAGCACTAGCCCTCTGTATCGCGGTACAGGCCTGGTGTAAAGCTGCTAACAACAGCACTAGCCCTCTGTACCTTGTGTAGTGTGGTACAGGCCTGGTGTAAAGCTGCTAACAACAGCACTGGCCCTCTATATCGTGGTACAGGCCTGGTGTAAAGCTGCTAACAACAGCACTAGCCCTCTATATCATAGTACAGGCCTGGTGTAAAGGTGCTAACAACAGCACTAGCCCTCTGTATCGCGGTACAGGCCTGGTGTAAAGCTGCTAACAACAGCACTAGCCCTCTGTACCTTGTGTAGTGTGGTACAGGCCTGGTGTAAAGCTGCTAACAACAGCACTGGCCCTCTATATCGTGGTACAGGCCTGGTGTAAAGCTGCTAACAACAGCACTAGCCCTCTGTACCTTGTGTAGTGTGGTACAGGCCTGGTGTAAAGCCGCTAACAACAGCACTTAGTACAGGCCTGGTGTAAAGCTGCTAACAACAGCACTAGCCCTCTGTATCGCGGTACAGGCCTGGTTTAAAGCTGCTAACAACAGCACTAGCCCTCTGTATCGCGGTACAGGCCTGGTGTAAAGCTGCTAACAACAGCACTAGCCCTCTATATCGTGGTACAGGCCTGGTGTAAAGCTGCTAACAACAGCACTAGCCCTCTGTACCTTGTGTAGTGTGGTACAGGCCTGGTGTAAAGCTGCTAACAACAGCACTAGCCCTCTGTACCTCTGTAGTTTGGTACAGGCCTAGTGTAAAGCTGCTAACAACAGCACTAGCCCTCTGTATCGTGATACAGGCCTGCACTAGCTGCTAACAACAGAACTAGCCCTCTGTATCGTGATGCAGGCCTGGTGTAAAGCTGCTAACAGCAACACTAGCCCTCTATATCGTGGTACAGGGCTGGTGTAAAGCTGCTAACAACAGCACTAGCCCTCTATATCATAGTACAGGCCTGGTGTAAAGGTGCTAACAACAGCACTAGCCCTCTGTATCGCGGTACAGGCCTGGTGTAAAGCTGCTAACAACAGCACTAGCCCTCTGTACCTTGTGTAGTGTGGTACAGGCCTGGTGTAAAGCTGCTAACAACAGCACTAGCCCTCTATATCGTGGTACAGGCCTGGTTTAAAGCTGCTAACAACAGCACTAGCCCTCTGTATCGCGGTACAGGCCTAGTGTAAAGCTGCTAACAACAGCACTAGCCCTCTATATCGTGGTACAGGCCTGGTGTAAAGCTGCTAACAACAGCACTAGCCCTCTGTACCTTGTGTAGTGTGGTACAGGCCTGGTGTAAAGCTGCTAACAACAGCACTAGCCCTCTATATCGTGGTACAGGGCTGGTGTAAAGCTGCTAACAACAGCACTAGCCCTCTATATCGTGGTACAGGCCTGGTGTAAAGTTGCTAACAACAGCACTAGCCCTCTATATCGTGGTACAGGCCTGGTGTAAAGCTGCTAACAACAGCACTAGCCCTCTGTACCTTGTGTAGTGTGGTACAGGCCTGGTGTAAAGCTGCTAACAACAGCACTAGCCCTCTGTATCGCGGTACAGGCCTAGTGTAAAGCTGCTAACAACAGCACTAGCCCTCTGTAGAGTGGTACAGGCCTGGTTTAAAGCTGCTAACAACAGCACTAGCCCTCTATATCGTGGTACAGGCCTGCACTAGCTGCTAACAACAGCACTAGCCCTCTGTATCGCGGTTCAGGCCTGGTGTAAAGCTGCTAACAACAGCACTAGCCCTCTGTATCGCGGTACAGGCCTGGTGTAAAGCTGCTAACAACAGCACTAGCCCTCTATATCGTGGTACAGGCCTGGTGTAAAGCTGCTAACAACAGCACTAGCCCTCTGTACCTCTGTAGTTTGGTACAGGCCCAGTGTAAAGCTGCTAACAACAGCACTAGCCCTCTGTACCCTTGTAGCGCAGTTCAGGCCTGGTGTAAAGCTGCTAACAACAGAACTGGCCCTCTATATCGTGGTTCAGGCCTGCACTAGCTGCTAACAACAGCACTAGCCCTCTGTAGTTTAGTACAGGCCTGCACTAGCTGCTAACAACAACACTAGCCCTCTGTATCGTGGTACAGGACTGGTGTAAAGCTGCTAACAACAGCACTAGCCCTCTGTACCTCTGTAGTTTGGTACAGGCCTAGTGTAAAGCTGCTAACAACAGCACTAGCCCTCTGTACCCTTGTAGCGCAGTTCAGGCCTGGTGTAAAGCTGCTAACAACAGCACTAGCCCTCTGTAGTTTGGTACAGGACTGGTGTAAAGCTGCTAACAACAGCACTAGCCCTCTGTACCTCTGTACCCTTGTAGCGCGATTCAGGGCTGGTGTAAAGCTGCTGCTATACACATCTACCGCTGCCGGTATACCTGCGTGTAGCTGCTGCGGGGTAAGACTACATAATAGTCTCACGCACATTTAACATAGCTCCTCTGCGAATTACATCCCTTGATATCTAGCGTCTCTCACATACACTTTATAAGGATGCTAAATGAAAAACCCATCTATTACATGAGCTCTATTTGATAAATCCGACACCGCATCAATGTTATATCTTCTCTACATCAACATTATATAAAATAGATCTTTGCTAATTCACATGCCAAGTTATCATGCGTCTTCTTTGTATCCTCATGTAATTTATAGCCCCAAGATGAATATTATTCATGCTATCTCAATTTGTACCTTCCATTTACATCAATGTTGGAGGTTGGCAGATGATTACTCGTACTCCATTTGCAATCCCTTTACCGGTTTAACTAGCGAATAAGGTAATGTAATGGCAGCTTATCGCATTACCAGTTTGCATTCACTCCGATGATAGTAACCTTTGGCTTTCTACATCAGCATGATATTGCAGAATTATTTCTGTACTCAGAATCAACAGTATTATTCGGCATCCGCAGACGGTGAAAGAGCTGGTGTCTTATTTCCTACAACTTGAAATGAGAGTTGTCATTAAAGAGTGGCGACAGTTTATATTATGCGACACTCAGATCCTGGTAGCAATTAGTATGGTTCCAGGCGTAGTACGGGTTCTGATATTTGAATTTAAATTCTGTGGTTTGGCCATGGCTGGAATAATGTCATAAATCTTAAATTTCAGGATGTAAAATTCCAGGATCTAGGTTCCATTACTTACTACATACAGGATCTAGGTTATACAACTAATTACTAACCAGGATCTGGGTGTTGGTTTTGGTCCTCAACTCCTTGATGGTGTCGCCACTCTTCCCAATGACAGCTCCAGTTATGGAGTTGGGAAACAGGACCTCCAACCGGACCTCTTCACCGTCCTCTGCTGAGTTCTCCTGCCGATATTACTTAGGTTCCTGAACACAAGGAAATGTTCTGTATCAATATCAAGTTGATGTAGAATCCAAACCTTACCTTATCATCAGGTGAATACCAAACTGGCAAGATTGCGATAAGTTTAGATTACAATACCTTATTCGTAAGGTAAACCCCAACCCCAGTAAAGTCGCCATCATTTTGAGTAATCTCATCACCAGCGACATGATGTAAATGGAAGTACATGATGAATGCGGGTCTTAAATTACCCTCTCAGTAGTTCACTGATAATATACTAAACTCTGATAGGCTTCTCCTTCGAGCAGTGTGAGCTGGCCCGAAGCCAGGCATTATAACATTCTGTACTGACGAAGTGACAAATACAGCATGTATTATTAAGTAGTCTTACCCCGCAGCAGCTACACGCAGGTATACCGGCAGCGGTAGATGTGTATAGCAGCAGCTTTACACCAGGCCTGTACCACACTACAGAGGGCTAGTGCTGTTGTTAGCAGCTTTACACCAGCCCTGTACCACACTACAGAGGGCTAGTGCTGTTGTTAGCAGCTTTACACCAGGCCTGTACCACGATATAGAGGGCTAGTGCTGTTGTTAGCAGCTTTACACCAGGCCTGTACCACGATATAGAGGGCTAGTGCTGTTGTTAGCAGCATTACACCAGCCCTGTACCACGATATAGAGGGCTAGTGCTGTTGTTAGCAGCTTTACACCAGGCCTGTACCACGGCATAGAGGGCTAGTGCTGTTGTTAGCAGCTTTACACCAGGCCTGCACCACTATATAGAGGGCTAGTGCTGTTGTTAGCAGCATTACACCAGCCCTGTACCACGATATAGAGGGCTAGTGCTGTTGTTAGCAGCTTTACACCAGGCCTGTACCACGGCATAGAGGGCTAGTGCTGTTGTTAGCAGCTTTACACCAGGCCTGCACCACTATATAGAGGGCTAGTGCTGTTGTTAGCAGCTAGAGCAGGCCTGTACCACGATATAGAGGGCTAGTGCTGTTGTTAGCAGCTTTACACCAGGCCTGCACCACTATATAGAGGGCTAGTGTAGTTGTTAGCAGCATTACACCAGGCCTGTACCACGATAGAGAAGGCAAGTGCTGTTGTTAGCAGCTTTACACCAGGCCTGTACCACACTACAGAGGGCTAGTGCTGTTGTTAGCAGCTTTACACCAGGCCTGTACCACACTACAAGGGTACAGAGGTACAGAGGGCTAGTGCTGTTGTTAGCAGCTTTACACCAGCCCTGTACCACGATACAGAGGGCTAGTACTGTTGTTAGCAGCTTTACACCAGGCCTGTACCACGATAGAGAAGGCAAGTGCTGTTGTTAGCAGCTTTACACCAGGCCTGTACCACGATATAGAGGGCTAGTGCTGTTGTAAGCAGCTTTACACCAGGCCTGAACCTTGATGCAGAGGGCTAGTGCTGTTGTTAGCAGCTTTACACCAGCCCTGTACCACACTACAGAGGGCTAGTGCTGTTGTTAGCAGCTTTACACTAGGCCTGTACCACACTACAGAGGGCAGGTGTTGTTGTTAGCAGCTTTACACCAGCCCTGTACCACACTACAGAGGGCTAGTGCTGTTGTAAGCAGCTTTACACCAGGCCTGAACCTTGATGCAGAGGGCTAGTGCTGTTGTTAGCAGCTTTACACCAGCCCTGTACCACACTACAGAGGGCTAGTGCTGTTGTTAGCAGCTTTACACTAGGCCTGTACCACACTACAGAGGGCAGGTGTTGTTGTTAGCAGCTTTACACCAGCCCTGTACCACACTACAGAGGGCTAGTGCTGTTGTAAGCAGCTTTACACCAGGCCTGTACCAAACTACAGAGGGCTAGAGCTGTTGTTAGCAGCTTTACACCAGGCCTGTACCACGATATAGAGGGCTAGTGCTGTTGTTAGCAGCTAGAGCAGGCCTGTACCACGATATAGAGGGCTAGTGCTGTTGTTAGCAGCTTTACACCAGGCCTGTACCACGATATAGAGGGCTAGTGCTGTTGTTAGCAGCTAGAGCAGGCCTGTACCACGATATAGAGGGCTAGTGCTGTTGTTAGCAGCTTTACACCAGGCCTGTACCACGATATAGAGGGCTAGTGCTGTTGTTAGCAGCTTTACACCAGGCCTGTACCACGATATAGAGGGCTAGTGCTGTTGTTAGCAGCTTTACACCAGGCCTGTACCATGATATAGAGGGCTAGTGCTGTTGTTAGCAGCTTTACACCAGGCCTGTACCAAATTACAGAGGGCTAGTGCTGTTGTTAGCAGCATTACACCAGCCCTGTACCACGATATAGAGGGCTAGTGCTGTTGTTAGCAGCTTTACACCAGCCCTGTACCACGATATAGAGGGCTAGTGCTGTTGTTAGCAGCTTTACACCAGGCCTGTACCATGATATAGAGGGCTAGTGCTGTTGTTAGCAGCTTTACACCAGGCCTGTACCACGATACAGAGGTCTAGTGCTGTTGTTAGCAGCTTTACACTAGGCCTGTACCAAACTACAGAGGGCAAGGGCTGTTGTTAGCAGCTTTACACCAGGCCTGTACCACGATATAGAGGGCTAGTGCTGTTGTTAGCAGCTTTACACCAGGCCTGTACCAAATTACAGAGGGCTAGTGTAGTTGTTAGCGAGACAACACCACGCAGTTATAATACTATGGCACGTTACTAATTGGCAGAAGTCATTGTTAAAGCGCAAAACGCTAAGTTGACGACGTTGAACTACCTTTCTTGCGCGCAAGGTTTACAAACGTGTATTGTGTGTGTTTTTTTAAAACTTAGCAAAGCAGTTTGGAGAAGCTTTGTATATTTTTTGTAGACAGGAGGATTCCGCAGGATAATATTTACCTTGCAGTGTAGGAATGCTTGGCAGCTTAGAACTAAAGTATTCCTGAAGCCCTCAATTCACAACTCAGCAAAATAGTTATGTACTGTATACTGTATAGGCAGTTGGTGAGTAATTGTGTGTATGAAGTACGGAGGTATTGGCATGTGTTATGTTGTTGAAATGTTAGTACTGAGTTTATCATTATTACATGAGAAAGTTATTGTGTATGGAATCTTGTACTTATGTATAGAATCCAAAATAAACATAATATAGTTGTACGAAAGATGAATTCTAATGCACGGGATATGAAATCCCTGAAAAATTCCGAGATGAGATCCACACTAACCTCTAGTCTAGAAGCAATAAGGTAGCACTCACCTCTAGTCTCGAAGTTATATTAAGGAAGCAATTACCTCTAGTCTGGAAGCTATGAGGTAGCACTTACCCCTAGTCTTGGAAGCTATGAGGTAGCACTAACCTCTAGTCTGGAAGCTAATGAAAGCTATAAGGTAGCACTTATTAAGGTAGAACTCATTACCTCTAGTCTGGAAGCTATAAGGTAGCACTTACCTCTAGTTTGGAAGCTATGAGGTAGCACTTACCTCTAGTCTAGAAGCTATAAGGTAGCTCTTGCCTCTAGTCTGGAAGCTATAAAGTAGCACTTACCTCACGTCTGGAAGCTATAAGGTAGCTCTTATTAAGGTAGAACTAATTACCTCTAGTCTGGAAGCTATGAGGTAGCACTTACCTCTAGTCTGGAAGCTATAAGGTAGCTCTTATTAAGGTAGAACTAATTACCTCTAGTCTGGAAGCTATGAGGTAGCACTTACCTCTAGTCTGGAAGCTATAAGGTAGCACTTACCCCTAGTCTGTAAGCTATAAGGTAGCACTTACCTCTAGCCTGAAGCTATAAGGCAGCACTTACCCCTAGTCTGTAAGCTATAAGGTACTTACCTCTAGCCTGGAAGCTACTCTAGTAGCACTTACCTCTTGTCGGAAAGCTATAAGGCACTGAGGTAGCACTAACTCACTTATCAAGGTAGAACTAATTACCTCTAGTCTGGAAGCTATGAGGTAGCACTTTACCTCTAGTCTGAAGCTATAAGGTAGCACCTCCTCTAGTCTGGAAGCTATGAGGTAGCAAGCTGCCACTATCTGACAGATGGATCCAGTTAGGACTACCTCTCTGTAGTACGTTCCACTGTCCGTGTCTGACGAGCTTATCTTTATCTTAGCTTCCGACTGAAATAGCAGATTAGGTTCACAAAGGTTAATATAAACTGCGCTTGCGGGGGTAAAATAAGATTGCGCAAAATATTGTCTTCAAAACTCTCAAGATATGGCAAGGGTCCAGGGTCTGGGTAAAGGGGGCTTTTTGTCTGGTGGGTCCCGTTAGTCAATCATCAGTCTGACCGACTTTCTCATACTCTCATAGCACTGCTCTCACCTCTACGTTGAAATTTAGACTAACGATCTTCAGACCGGGACCTATATAGCTTGTACCTACCCCTTAAACTTTACACCCCTTGTACGAAATTTCAATAAGTTAAATCTCATCGTTATATGTTATTTTTACCCTTTTTTTTTTTTCTCAAGTGGATGATAATGAGAAACCCAAAGGGG